>PVHP010005339.1:0-65779 GCA_004024765.1 Zapus hudsonius
GTGTGTGTGTGTGTGTGTGTGTGTGTGTGTGTGTGTGTGTGTGTGTGTGTGTGTGTGTGTGTGTGTTTTATCATTGCCCCCGCGGGCGGTGGGCAATGACAAGCTGCCCCTTATGACTCCTCCTTGGAGAATATTTATCTGAGGAACAGTGAGTTGGCCCAGGGTGAACACAGGCAGAGAGCAGGACATAGGATTCCTGTGACCACAAGCACTAAAAAGCAAAGTGAATCTCAGTGCTTAGAGAGACCAGGCTAGACAGCCTCCATGTACCCCACATAAAGACAACAGACGGGCTGAGGTAAGCTCAGTGGTGAAACACTAGCATGTTTTATAGGGTTTGATCCCTATAGTATGACAGAAAAAAATAACCTCATGCCTGGCTGCAAGCTAAGGGCTGTTTTGTTACCTACATAATCCTAAATTCAGCTCCCTTTCTCAAATGTGTTCTTTTCTTTCATATCTCTCTGGTGCTGGCAGTACCAGCCAGAGAGCTTATCTGTCACCTTTGCTTCTTCCTTCTTGGCCTTCCATGCAGCCCGTGTGAAGCCCAGGCTTGTGTAGGCTGCTTCCTCATGCCTTTTGAACCTGCCCACCCACCACTGGACTCCAACTTCTCCTGCTTCCAGTCTGATGACTACATCAGCTCCTTATGAGTGTACTTTCCTCTCTCCCATTGCTCCATCCCTCGGGGTGCTGCCTGAGCAGTCTTCCAAGCTGATGGTGCCATCATGCCACGCTGCCAGGCAGAGAGCGTTCCTTTTGTCTTTTGGAGCCTTTCCAACCTCAGCCCAGCACACCAAGCCAGTTGGATTCTGCGCCAACCTGTTGTTCCAGCTGGTTCTCAGACTACCTTGTCTCCTCTCCACTCCTGGTATGGTCAAGTGCTTATAGTTCTTCAGAAGCTCAAAGCTCTCTCTGGCTTCATTCAGGCTCCTCCACCCTGTCTATGGCTGTGTTTAAATCAACTGTCTCAAGACTCAGACCAGTGGGTATCCATTCTGGAATTGACCTTCATTCAACCTCCATCCCAGTTTGCATGGACCACCTTGCACTCAGACCATTTGTTTATCTCGATCTAGACCTTCTCTTTACAAGTCACAAGGTTTTTGAAGGCAAGACCCTTGCTTACCTTTCTGTTTCCCAGTGCTAAGGCATTACAAATGTATAGCCACTGTTGGAAGAATGAAGACATCTTCAGTGTAGGTGTGAATGCAGCCTAGTGTTCCCAAGCACCACGGCTGACCTAGCTCAGGGCTATGTTCCAAAACCTACCAGTTTAAACTTGGATCTCTGTAGTTCAGCCAGAGCTCAGCTAGCTTCTGGGAAGTAGATGGTGGGGTAAGTTGACCAGTAGCTCTTACCATGCTGTTTTCTTTTTGTTCCTGGCAAGAGTTCATCCTGCAACTATGACCTTATGCTTTCCCAGCTGGCCAAACTCGGGAGCAGAGATCATTCAGTAGCTGCTCCAAGGACACTGGCCACCCAAAATATGGACTGCCTTGGCAGAACCTACAGGGCAGCAAACTTAATGTACAACCTGTTATGGGTAACCAGTCAGCTAAGTGGGTGGTAATCCAGGGCATGTAATCCTCATTATTGCCTGACCATCATGATCCCTGCAAGTCTCCTGTGTGCAGACTGTTAAGCTCCCCAGATCCATGCACTATGGGGAGTTAACATGAAGTAGCAATAGACTTTGTATGCTTGGGAGGCTTATGTAATCTAGGCCTGGGGCTTTGGGCTACTGTTAAGGTAAGCTGAGGTGAGGGATAAGGTCTTACACTACTTTTTAATCATTCATGTCTAACCACAGGGATTTAACCAAGTGACAGGCTAGGAGGAGGGTATGTACGCAATGCATGGAGGGACCACATGCATTATGTAGTAGAGAGCTATTTTTTCTCCAAGCTAGTTTCATTTCCATAGGCTGGAAAAATCCCCTTGGTCCTAGGCCCATGACACCTCCATCCATTGAATTTTGTATCTTTTCAACAGTGTGTCCCCAGTAAAGCCCTGAGCAGTTTCTTTATAATGCAGGAGAAGCACCATAGGTTGTAGTTGTCTTGTATTAATGATTTTAAAATAAAGGCTTTTAAAGTATTTTTTAAAATAATGTTTATAAGTCAAAGTGAATTGAGACTGGAACATAATACACAATTTTATCTCATTAATAATTTTATTATCTCTTATTAAAAAGTTTATGCTATTTTGATAAGCAATAATTAAATTAATTTTATTAGCAGGTGCTGACATTCTGTTTCAGCTGCTTTTAGATAAGAGAATGAGTCCAAAATCTATGTTAAACATAACAGGGTGTTGCAGTCAGCATTCTAGTTGCTGCGCAGAAAGAACCCAAACAAAAGTGGCTTGTTGAGGAATGGGTTTATTAGGCTTACGGACTCAAGGGGAGACTCCATCCTGGCAGGGAAAACGATGGCATGAGCAGAGGGGTGGACATCACCTTTGCCACAGCACTGCAAACAGTGGCAGGAAGGTGTGCCGAACACTGGCAAGGGGAAGCTTGCTTATAACCCCATAAGCCGGCCCCCAACAGCACAGCTCTAGTGAGGTTCTAATTCCCAAATTGACATCAGCTGAGGATTGATTACCCAGAACACATTCATTTGTTTGTGGGGGACATCTGGGTCAAACCATGACACAGGGCTCTGGTCACCAGCCTATTAATATGAAACATTTTTGCAACACATTTAAGCCTATCTAGGACACCAAAGACATTTCAAAGTGAACCCTGTGAAATCAAGAAAACTTGACATTAAAACTTTAAATATTAGAGATTTCAAATAGTCTCTGGTCTGTACATGTATTCTACCACCATGGCCTGTCATGTTATCACCACTATTATAGCAGCAATGTTCACAGTACTAAACAATTACTAATAAACCCCAATAGTGATAATGCCCTGATTATACAAAATCATAAGATCAATTCCAGCCAGTATTGACATATATTCAACCGTACAGTATTCCAACTTACCAAGGGCAATATGCAAATTGTCACAACTTGCTAGGTAGGGTAATAAATGTCAAAATACTCTCAAAAGCACACTGAACCTTTTGAGTCTTCCAACTACTCTGAGACTGGTATTGTGATTATGATCATGTGCAATTTACATGGGAAACAGGTTTAGCTAGGTTAGGTGGCTGCTCCCAAATCCTTGAGCCAGCACTACTCAACAGAGCCAGGGCCTGCTCCCAGCTTGAATTCTTCATGGTGTGTGCTTATCATCCTATTGTCATTGACTCCTATATTTCACTTATTATTAAACAACCAATGAAGACACACAGAAGAACAAAAGTTTGCTAAAGACACATAAAGACTAAGGAACAATAAAGAAGCTATAGATTTTAAGTGAAGCCATAACTGTTTGGGAATAGAACCCAATTGTCTTCATGGGGATTACAATTTGGAGAGAAATGAGGGAGGGAAGAGGAGGGAAAAAAAAGAGAGGGCTGAAGTTTTACATCTCCAGAATTCTTGTGGAGAAAGACACAGAAAAGTTCATCCACAGGAGAATGAAAGGGGTACCTACTGCAAAGATGTCAAAAAGAATAATAACCTAAGTTCATTAGTTACCTTCAAAAATTAGTTTTGTAGAACTAGCAAACATTTCATTCAGCCATTTGTTGAATGCTTACTGTACTATCATAGGTGCTAGGCATTGTGTTGGGCACTGGGGGTACAGGCATGAAGTCTACCATGAAGCCAACTGTTTAGTGTCAATATAGAAGTCTGGGCTGGAGAAATGGCTCACTGGTGAAAGGCACTTGCTTGCCAAGCCTAGATGGCCTGGGTTTGATTCCCCAGTGCTCATGTAAAGTCAGATGCATAAAGCGGCGCATGCATCTGGAGTTTGTAGTGACAGGAGGCCCTGACATGCGCATTATCTGTCTCTCTCAAATAAAATACTTTAAAAAACCAAACAATGGAATCTAAACAGTAGGCAGGTATTGTGGCGAACACCTTTAACTTGAGCACTTGGGAGGCCAAGGTAGGAGGATCACTGGGAATCTGAAGCCAGCTTGGAACTACAGAGTGAGTTCCAGATCAGCCTGGGCTAGAATGAGCCTTAACTTGAAAAAGAAACACACACACACAAAGTCAATTCCCATTCCCTTTGAAAGGGAAATAAACATCACTACATAAATGACTCACTGCTCACATGTGCAAAACCAAAGGGGAACAATGCATTCAGTTTTAGTGTATACAAAAACACCACTTGCTGTCTCCGTAAACAAGCATTTTCAAAAAGGCTCGAGACATTCATTACTCCATGGCTGGGAAGGCACTGATTCTGTTAAGTTCCAATTAAAGAAATTACAGGGGTTTAAAGCTGCAAAGTGGCCTAGAGATTTAATACAAACATTCTGGGCAAGGAAGCTAAAGTCCAAAAAGGTAATATAATTTGCAGCCTGTGCCTAATTTGGCTCGGTGGTGGACCTAGAGATCAGGTCGCAGGAAGGGTGCCCTTTCTGGGCATCCCAGCTTTCAATCTACCATTGCAGGTCAGGGTGGGATAATGTTTTGTTCTTCCACCTTTGCTCTTCCTCTCGGTAAGTCTAACTCAGATCAAGTTGGTTTCTCCAGATTTCTTTTGTTCTCTGCTTTTTTCATCATCATTGCTGAGCTAACTTTTCGTTTTCACCAGCATCTGCAACACCGATGACGGTAACACCCAAACAAATCGTGCCACCAGGTTCAGGTACGCAGGCACACCTCTCGCCCGGGAGGTGAAGCCAACACTCGCTCTTCTCCAGCGTCCCCAGGCCACGTGCGGGAGTAGCCGCCTTCTGATTGGCGCCGGGGCGCCTCCGTCCATCCAATCGGCGTAGGTTCCCCGGCGGAGGAGGGGGCGAGGCCTGCTCCGGAGGGCGGGGCCAGCGGCCTGTCCGTCACCGCGTCTGAGGGCGTCAGCACCTACCATTCCGCTGTACCTTGGAGGGGCGGGGCCAGACGGGCAGGACAGCGCTTGGAGGGGTGGGGCCAGGCCGGCGGGAACCAATCGGTAGGCCGGCACGAGGGGGCGTGGTCAAGGCGCGCGACCCAAACACACGGGCCGGGGCCCAGCCGCCGGGGTCCGCGCGGCGCCCCGGCCTTCCGGTGTGAGGCCCGGGGACCCTCCTCTGCGCCCTGTCCGCCGCGGGGCCCGCTCGAGCGGCGACGGTTGCCGGGAAGCGCGCGCGCGCCCCCCGCTTCTCGGCTCTCGGTTCCTAACAGCCGAGGGGGAGGAGGGAAGGTGGCCCCGCCGGGCACCTCCCACTCAGCCGCCGGCCGCCGTGGGAGCTGGAGGATGGCAGCGTTAGCCGCGGCCGCCCGGGAGGAGGCGGTGCCGAGGCCGGCGGCGGCGGAGAGCGGCAGCGGCCCGTCGTGGCGCACCAGAACCGAAAGCAGCGGCCGCCGCAGCGCCACCTGAGCGTCGCCTCCAAGCCGGGCCGGCGAGCGGCGCCCCCCGCCGGGCCTCCTCCGTCCCCGCCTCGCCTCCCGCGCCCGCCGCCCCCGGGGAGAAGAGCGCTCCGGACGCCGAGCGGCCCTTGGGGCGCCGGGGGACGGCCCTGGACGTGCGGGGCCCCGGGTGGGCCCGGCCCTCCGTCTCAGGCGCTCGGGGCGCCGCGCGCGGGCCCGGCCCGGGGCCGGGCGGACATGGGCGCCAAGCAGAGCGGCCCGGCCGCCGCTAACGGCCGCGCCCGCGCGTACTCCGGCTCGGATGTCCCTTCCGGCAGCGGCGGAGGGACCCCGGGGGCCGCGGGCGGCGGCGGCGGGTCCCGGGCCTCGGCGGGCAGGTTTCCGGCTCAGGTGCCCAGCGCGCAGCAGCCCAGCGCCTCGGGCGGCGCCGCGGCGGCGGCCCCGGTGGCTCCCCGCAGCCGCTCGGTCGGCGGGGCCGTGGGCAGCGTGGCGTCGGGGGCCCGCGCCGCGCAGTCCTCCTTCAGCATCCCCCACAGCAGCAGCGGCCCGTACGGCTCGCAGGACTCGGTGCACAGCAGTCCCGAGGACGGCGGTGGCGGCGGCGGCGGCCGGGAGCGGCCTCCGGGCGGGGGCCCCGGCGGGCCGCGCCTGGTGATCGGCTCCCTCCCGGCTCACCTCTCGCCGCACATGTTCGGAGGTACGGCCCCCTCCTCCCTCCCTCCCCGCCTCCCGCCCGGCGCCGGGCTGCACGTGTGCGGCGGACGCCTCTCGGTCCGCGCTCCCCTTCCTCTCTCCTTGAGCCCGGCCGGCGGCGGGGCCCTCGGCCTCGGGCCGCCTGCCCCCAGGGGAGCCCGGGTGCCCAGCGCGCGTGGAGGGGCTCGGATGCACTCTCGGGTTCTTGACGGAGGAAGTCGGCGCTCCTCCGGGCGGACTTTTATTCCAAAGCTAAGAAATCCTCAAGTGTGCGTAAACAAGCTTTACCAAACACGGTTCCGGTCAATACCGCTGGGCTTGAAGCAGCTTGTTGGAATATGCAAATCAGCACTTAAAGCAGGGAATCCAAAAACGACCCCTTCTGCCTACAAGGCCGGCAGGGTCTTCAAGAGCTGTGTTGACGGGAGTTAAGGGAAAGCCACTCGTTTAAGATGGAAGGGAAATCGTGGCAGCAGCTGATGATAATGCTTTTATGTAGAAAGAGGAGGAAGGGCTCGACCTTGTTCTGTGCGGGATAAAAGTCTCCACCACCTCTTTATCAGCAGAAATACCGGTATCAGAAAAGTTCACATCTGAGTGCCGAAGGGTGAAAACACCATTCATTCCTCCCTTTTTGGACCCTTTTACTTACGCAAAATTATAAATATAAATGTATGAAGTTTTGAGTAGGAGCTGGTAAAGTGGACTATTGAGTAATTTGAAGTTCTAACAGAAATTACACTAGCATGAATTAAGAATGTCACGTCTAGTTTTTACCATCTTTCAATGCGGCTTTGCACATTTAGTATGGAACAACACGACTTCCGATATCTTTTTAAGTGCTTTTTTGTTGATTTGTGAAATTTTGGGGATCCTATCCGGTCTTGAGCTTGCTAGGCAAGCACAGAGTAACCCCCTCCCTCAAGCCTGAAACTGTTTTTTTTTTGTTTGTTTGTTTGTTTGTTTGTTTTTTTGTTTTTCCAGGTAGGTTCTTGCTCTAGCCCAGACTGACCTGGAATTCACTTTGTAGTCTCTGGGTGGTTTTGAACTCAGGTGATCATCCTTCCTCTGCCTCTTAGCGCTGGGATCAAAGTCGTGCACCAACACGCCTGGCTTGAGTTCTTTTATGGTAACCTTTGCAGTGTAAATAAAAGTACCATAGTTAATGATGCCCTTGGTGTGATTTGGTCATAGTACTTGGAAGGTGCTGTAGTTTACAGAGAATTGTAGTTTACAGAGAATTCTTATTACAAGAATAAACTAGTTTTTTAAAAATCCCTTTTTTAGGGCCTGGGGAGATGGCTCATCTGTTAAGGTTACTTTCAAAGCCTGCCAGCCTGGGTTCAATTCCCAAGCACACCCACATAAAACCAGATGCACAAAGTGGCACATGCATCTGAAGTTGGTTTGCAGGGGCAAGAGGCCCTGGAATGCTCATATGCACGTTCTCTCTCTCTCTCAAATAAATAAAATATTAAAAACAAAAATACTTATGCTTGCATACAAATATGTAAAAGCTTTCTAAAGATAGAATAGGAAAATACCTTGTGTAGTTAATATTTAATATACTGGCTACTGTTTTTTTTTTTAAGGACTCATGATTCTCTTTGAGAGTACATTTGTATGGCTTTATTTTGTTAAATATTCTAAGAAAGGAAGGGCTAATAGTTGTCATCTGTTCTATATTAATTCATCTAAATGAACAAGAGATAAACCTAGTTGCTGAAAGGTGGAAGTAAAACCTTTTCAAAAAAAATTTAATTTTTAGATGTCTGCACTTGGTATCTAGTTCTTTTAGTGTGTTGGGCTAGGAAGACTATGCAGCCAGACAATGACTGAGGAACTTGTTGCAGTTTTTCTTATCCGGGTCTCTAGAGAGAATTGATCATACTATCCTCAGACATGTTTGTGTGCAGTGATTAGCTTCCCTCCAGTTCTTACAGAGCTCTGCAGTTATGCATCATTCTTGGGATGTCTGAGAACACAGCCACTCAATTTTCTGTGTTTCATATTAGAAAAATTACCTGTTCTTATATGAGATCTGGTCACGAGTGCTGTGACCTTCAGTCCTTGTTGAGACCAAGAGGATAGACCTAAGCCAAGCTCCTCTTCTAGTGGCATTGCCTAATGGGAAATCTGACCTTTACTTCAGTGGATGGGCGGGTTCATGAGGAAAACACAAAGGAGCCTATTTCTCATTCTGAGACTTAGGGAGCTAAATGAGGTGTTTTGTTTTTTTTTAAAATATATATTTATTGTCCATAATGAGTTACATTATTTAGTGGGCAAATAATGAGTTATCCCGAATTCCCCAATTCCCCCCCTCCCCATCCCCGATCAGTTGGATATCCTCCTCCGTGGGCTGTCTGTATTAGTCCTTGTGGCAAGGGATCCTGTATATCCTAGTACTCAGCCCGGTCTTCCTGGCCCAAGTGATTTTTGTTGTTGTTGTTGTTGTTGTTTTTTTAGAAATTAGATTTGATGATACTTCACAGTGGCTTCATTTTTACTATGTTTTATCCCAGTGTGTTTATTCAGTTACAAATTGGGTATGTATAGTGCTTAATTATGAATAAAAAGGACTATTTCTAAGTTAAAGTCCTTATTCTAATTTAGTAAAGCTGATGCTCTTTCTTAATAAGAAAGTGTGCTACTAATACAATTCAAAATAATGGTTCCTTTGTATAGACTATAAGGTAATTTTTAGAAAATAGAAACCTAAACTATATCTTATTTTTTTTAAGTCTTGGGAGTCTAATAATAGCAAGTTGATTTGTTAGCTACTCTATCATAATGAATTGTCAGATTGAATGAGAAGTATGGTGATTTTATATCTCACTCACTTTTGGATATATATATTTGGCTGTATACAGAAAAGAATTAAATTAACTAGATGAGAGGTGCCTAACCCAGAATTTCAGTTTGCAGAAATTTCTTAGAATTGCATTTTCTTGGACGTCAGAATATGGTTAGAATCTGTATAGCAGTTGGTTGATGCAGTCAGCTTGTTTCCGTTACTCTCTCCAGACGGGTGAGTTGAGTACTATAAACTGAACAGAAGTCCTCTCTTGGCTACTGTTACTGTTGTCAGTGGCATTTCTTTTAAAACTGCTCTTTAAAGGCTTTGTCTTTTTTAAAGCCTTGATGTGGGATCTTAGAATTTGTTAGGCTTTATTTTATGTTTGCATTTTTTCCCCACTAAGTAAGTTGCTGATGTTCATAAAAGCAAATAATAGGAGTGGTAGAGTAGCCTTCACTGATGCAGCTGGGTGAGGAGGTGAATTAGACTATAAAAATACACCAATCAATGGTGGCTGCTCCTGGAGAAACAGATGGGCTTCTGTAATGCATCCTTGAGTCTAGTCTAAATGTAGAAATGTAAAGTGAATTAGGTCTGTGCACCAATAGTCCCCTGCAGCTTTTTGTCTCTTTATTGTCTTAAGCCTGTTTGGGTGTGGCTTGCCTATGAGTAGCCTGTAATTCAGGTGCCTCCTGTTACCTAATGAAGCCTGTCTCTTTATATTGAAGGTGCTGTCATGTAAAACTGGCTATGTTCAGAAATGAAGGTTTTTTGGGGGTAGATTTTCTCCCTTAGTTAACTATTACTGAATTATTCTGTCATTACTGCTTATAATGTCAAGTGCTAAAATATTTGAGTTCGGGGGTGCTGTAATTAATCTCTCTATTCCTGGATGATCTTTTATTTCATTGAAGAGTTTATGGGGAGGAGCAGAAGAGGAATGTTTGTTTCTCCTTAAGAAAAGCCATTCTTGTAACCCCCACCCCCTTGCAGAGGAACTTTGGTGGCTGGTATTTCTTTAAAGACTATAAGGGATGCCTCATCTTGTTGCATGTCTGGCTTCTGTCATGGAAGTTCCTGTTTTGGGAAGTTTTGGAAGTGAAACTCCATTCCGCCCGAGAGCTGTATGACCCAAGTACTGAGCTCTTGGATGCTTTGCTGGCTGCACAGGGAGATAAGCTAGCTCTGTGGTCCTGCTGCTGGTGTTTCCAGCCAGCCCTCTACTCCCCAGTTAGGAGAATTGCCTGGTGACCAGTACAAAGTAGGATCCTGTGCAGAGGAGAATCACCTTCATGTTAGATATGTATAAGTGTAAGAACTGCTGTATATACTTTTCAAAATTTACTTTCTCATGAGAACATCTTTACTTTTTTGAGGCAGGATCTCACTCTAGCCCAATTTGAGCTGGAACTCATTTTGTAGCCCAGGCTAACCTCAAACTCATGGTGATCCTCCCAAGTGGAGTGCTGTGATTATAGGCAGAAGCCACCACATGAGCAGATTTAATTTCTTATGTAAATACTCATCAGTACTTTCAGTGGAACTGCTAGGTGTGTTTTATTTTGTAAGTACTGAACTGTTTCATAGGTGTTTGGAAATGGAGAAAACTTAGGTTCTAAATATATTTATTTTCTGTTCATGAATAAAGTACTACATGTTGAGCTACTTAAAGCAACACATTTATTTGTCAGTAGCTGTGGATTAGGAGTCTGGGCACAGCTTAGCTGGGTCCTTGTAAGACTCTAATGAAGATGTTGGTCAGGTCTGTACTGTTGGCTGGAGACTCTGAGAAGAGTCTACCTCCAAACTCCCTTAGGTGGTTGATGGCATTTCTTTGTGGTTTTTAGGTTTATGGCACTTGGGTTTTTGTTTCCTTCTTAGTGTATATATTCTAAGTAATGGGTTTAATTATGACTTTTCCATACATGTGTATCATGAATCTTGAACATATTCACTCTATTCTCCTCTTCTGCCCCTTCCCACTTGCTCCTTTTCTTTTCCCAAATAGTCTACTTCTACATTCATTCCTTAAAAAAAAAAAAAAAATCTAGGTTTTAAAAACATGCATTATTTGTCTTTGAATCTGACTTATTTCCCTTCACATCGTGATTCCTGTTTAATACTTTCCCTGCAGATAGCATTTCATGCTTTATGGCTGAATAGAACCCTGTGTGTGTTTGTATACTACATTTTCTTTATCCACTTGTTGATGGACATCTAGGCTGATTCTGTAGCATGGCTATTTTGAATAGTTCTCAGTAAACATGGATGTCCAGATATGTCTGCAGTACTCTGACTTCAATTCATTCTACCATATTCCCAAGAGTAGTATCATATGGTAGTTCTAATTTTACAGGCTCCTTCATATTATTTCCGTAGTGGTGTGATGACTTCTTAAACAATGCCAGCAAAGGAGTGGGAGGCTAGCAAGGCGGGCTAGTGCTATATCCATGTCATTGCTGGGCTCAGCCCATTGCCTTTACTGCATTTCATTGGTCAGAAGCACATAAGTCTGGTTCACAATCAAGGGGAGGGAATGTCATAAAGGTTTAAATACTAAGAAGTGGTAATCAAAGCTGGTCACTTTAAAGTCTGTCTGTCACATTGATTATAGACTTTGTTTAATCATATAAACATGTAACTTTCAATATTAAAAAAACCACTTTTAGTTTACTTTTAAGTTGGGTGTGGAGAGATGGCACACAGTCTCCAGTGCAAACTTCTGACTATCTCTTGCATGCTCAGGACATTTGATATGTCTCTCAACATTCCAAATCCACATGCCCTTCTTTTGAGGTGATCTTAAAGTTAGAACATCTCCTGGGGCTCACATTCAAGTGAAGTAGTAACCTTGAGCTGGGGAGATTGCTCATTGGTTAAAGGTACTTGCTTGCAAAGCCTGCAAGTCTGGGTTCAATTCCTCAGTACCCACATAAAACCAGATGCACAAAGTGATGCATGCACCTGGAGTTCATTTGCAGTGGCAAGAGGCCATGGCATGCCCATTCATATTTCTCTCTCAAATAATAAAAATATCTTGAAAAAAGTAATAGTACATGTTGTAAATATGCTGTTAGTATCTTGAGTCTATTCCCCTTAAAGAGGCTGTGCATTCTGTCAGAGGGATAAACATGAGGCTTCTTCCTGTTTTTGTTCTTCCTTGAAGTTAAAAGGATTTGTGATTATTATATCATGTAGGAAACTCTAGATTTGGACTTTACATAAAAAGTTTAATGCAGTACCTGTCCAGGGTAAAGAAATGCATCACAGAGGAACAGTTGAATTGTTTGGCAGGAAGGCAAATAGAGACTGAAAAAAATCACAGAAGTCTGGAGGGCTAAGTATGTCTCAATTGCTGGACCCTTGATGAGCATATGAAGTGAAAAAAAAGTAGACAATTGGGCCAGTTGTTGATGTGTATAAGCAGAGATTGGGAGGTAGGGAAGATCTGTGCTTGCTATTTTAAATAGGGTTTTAGAGTTGACCTGATAAGATGACATTCAAACAGAGATCGAGGGAAGCAAGCTATAAAACTCAGGGACAAAGCACACCTAGGTATAGGGAACAGAAACTAGAAAGGCCATGAGGTATGACTATACTTCATGTTCTAAGAACATTTGGGAATCCCATCTAGTTGGAGTACAGAAGGTTGTAGAAGATGAGAGCTGAGAAGTGGGCCAGGTGAGAACCATTGTGTTTTGTAACCATTGGCCCGGGTCTTGGCTTTGGTTCTAAAGAGTGATGGGGAGACCAGGGACAGTTGTGAGTAGAGGACAGACATAACCTGAGTTGGGGTTTTGAAGGATTACTGTGACTGCTGTGTGAGAGTAGACTCTTGGTGCAAGTCTGTGAGTAGGCAAAGATTAGGTAAAAGATAGTGGGCCAGGAGCTGGGCGTGGTGGCACATGCCTTTTTAATCCCAGCACTGGGGAGGCAGAGGTAGGAGGATCACCATAAGTTTGAGGCCAGCCTCAAACTACATAGTGAATTCCAGGTCAGCCTGGACTAGAGCAAGACCCTATCTCGGAAAACCAAAAAAGAGAGAGGGGGGGGGGTCGGTCCAGACTGGGTAGATTCTGAATATGGTGCAGCCAACTTGATGTGGAGCTGAGTGAGAGTCAAGTTACTTGGTTGGTCCTCCTTCTAGACAGCTCCACATTGTTGGGATGAACATCCAAACCAGATAACAGTTTGTGGGAAGAAGGGGTTTATTTCAGGCTTATAGATCCAGGGGGGAGTTCCATACATCTAAGCAGAGAGAAACCATCAGCCAGCAAAAAAAAAAAAAAAAAAAAAGGCAACAAGAACAAACCAGTAGCAAGCAGCAGGAACCCCGCCAGAGCTCAGACTTCTCTGCACACCTTTGGGCTAGAATTCAGATCCACTCCCAAACACACCTAAGGGCCGGACCCAAGGATCCACTCCCAGTGACACTTCCTTCAGCCTGGCAGCTGGAAATACAAATTACAAGCTATAATAAAACACCTGAGTCTATGGGGGGCATACATTCAAAGTACCTCAGTCCTTGAGGTGAGTATAAGTTTGTCTGCAGTTTGTACTATTAGATAAGCATACTCTTGCTGTTAACACCCTCGTAAGCAGATTTTACAGTTTTTCAGTTCTTAAAAATTTATCAGAAACGGATTTATTAAAACCCAAGATTTGCTCTTGCTCAAGACATATGATCTTTATTACCAAGTTGCCCATTAGAGTTCAGCTTCGAGCAAGGTATATTTTAGGACTATGCAAATTTATTTCCCTCATGAACACTTGAGTGAAGATTTTGAAGTAAGTGCAGATTATTAAGTACATTTAGAGTAATATCTATTACTCACTGAAATATCCAGTGCTTTAAAAAATTATTTATTTGTAAGCAGAGAGAGAGAGAGAGAGAGAAGGAAGAAGACAGAAAATGGGTGTGCCAGGGCCTCTGGCACCTGCAAATGCATTCCAGATAATGTGAGCCACTTTGTGCATCTTGCTTTATGTGGGTACTGGGGAATTGAACCCCACTTGTTAGCCTTTGCAGGCAAGTAAGTGCCTTAAATGATAAGCCATCTCTCCAGCCCTCCAGTGCTTTTTTGAAGGCTAAAGGGATGAAGTGTATCTGGAGCCATGTATAATTTGAATGCAAATTCTGAGTGCAATAAATCCTTTTATTTGAATTGCAATTAGACTGCATCAATTCAATTCCTTAATATGTCCTATTTGTATACCTATTAGCTGATGGTGGGAGGGGACATAGAGATCATCTTTACATATGAGTTTTTACATGCAATTTATTTCAAAAAGCCAGCTCTTGGGTTTTATTGTTGATTTTTGTTTCTTTAGCTCTTGTTTATTTTCTCATTTTATAAAGTTAGTTTGTTCTCCTAGCTTGATTTTTTCATTTGTTCTTTTCTAATGTTACAAACATTAAAGATTATAATTCTCAGTACATCTAGTCATTTCCCATAGCTTTTGGTTATTGGTATTTTTGTTGTCATTTGCTGTTTTTAAAACTATTTAGGAGGGCTGGAGAGGTGGCTCAGCAGTTAAGACACATGCCTCTAGTGCCTCTGGACCTGGGTTCAATTCCCCAGTACACATGTAAGCCAGATGCACAAAGTGTCACGTGCATCTGGAGTTTGTTTGCAGTGGCAAGAGGCCTATCTGATATGCCCATTCATATTCTCTCTCTCTCTCTCTCTCTCTCTCTCTCTCTCTCTCTATCTTTGTATGCCTTTGCTTACAAATCAATAAAAATTTTTAAAAGCTAGGAGTAATCTTGTTAACTACATAGTTTGATTTGTTTAATATCTGAGAGTTATCTTAAAGTGTGGCTTTAATATTTTTAGGTGGTAAATTTATTATTTTGCTGCCTTGTGTTTATAGAAAAGCACTAGACAGCTAGAAATACTGCAGTGTGGTCAGAAAATCTGACTCAGTTGTAAATGACAAATACAGCCCAAAATAGCATTAAGGGACTGGCTCAGTGGTAAAAGAACTTGCCTGCAAAGCCTAAGGACTCGGTTTGATTCCCCAGTGCCCACGTCACATTAGCGGTGCTGTGTGTGTTTGTGCACAGAGGTGCCCTAGTCTCCTTTTAAACTCTTCTGTTGACTGCAGATAGATCTTTAAGTTGGTGACATGTGTGATCCCAAGGGACTGTTTGTCTCTCCCTCATCAGAAGAGCTCTGATAGCTCACTTGGAGCCCTGTGCCTATCCATGGTTCAGTTACAGAAGAGGAAGATAGAGGATGTTGTTCATGTCTGGCTGTATTATGTTATTACAGGGCAGAATTTGGTTCTGCCAGTCAGGCTGTTTAGGTTGAGTGTACCTTCTGTGTGTTGACTCAACTAACCCTCTGTGCCTCAGCTTTCTTTGTTTCTAAAATCCTGATAAAAATAATTGCTTTGCAGTATTGGCAAGGATTTAGTAATCCATGTTGGGTACTTCACACCTTAATATTTTAAATTCATATTTGGATGTGGTATATATGTCCCATGCTGATTCTCATTCTTAACATGGAAGACCATATGTTTTCTAACATTTCAGATTTTACAAAAAGGAAAAACAACTTTAGTTTTTATTATTATTTTTTAATAATGTGGTTTCTACCTTCACGATTCTCCCCTGAACTCTGTGTGTGTGTGTGTGTGTGTGTGTGTGTGCGCGCGCGCGCGCTTGTGCGCACACGCACACAGTATATGTACACATATGTAGATGCTTGGAGGCCAGAGGAGACTGTTGGATTTCCCCTTTTCCTATCAATCATCTGTGTGTATTGTTGAGACAGAGTTTCTCACTGGACCCAGAGCTGCCATTTTTCAGTTAGATGGGCTGACCAGCAAGCCCCAAGAATTGTCCAGCCTATAACCACAGAGGTTACAGGCGTGCCTGATCACATCCAGCTATTTAGGGTGCTAGAAATCAAACTCGGGATGAATTAGGCCCTCATGCTTGCATGGCAATCTCTCTAGCTCTCCCTGGAACATGTGAAATTAAATTTTGTAGCACATTTACTTTGACTGACCTGGTAAAAATTATTGTGAATGTTGACTGTTCCCTAAAATGTATTTGAAAGCTGCATTATATTTTTAAACAAAGTTACTGGTCACCAAAATTGTCAGTTAAATCACAACAACATGCATTGCTTTAGAAAAAAAGCAGTATGCTGCCTATCTGTGTAAATATATGTAAGTTGAATTGTGAGCTAAAGAAATAGGATAGTTATGAAATTGCCTTAGAAATAAAATTATGCTGTGCTTAGAGCTTTATTTTTTTTCCTCCACCATTTGAATTTGTTATGAAGTAGTGTTAGGTTATCTGAAATGGGTTGTGTGGATGTTTGGAGATGGTCATGTTGCTTGGTCAGAAGATAAGGCAGCTGTTGAGGGTATGCTGCTTCTGCAGGACAGAATGGAAGCAGCTCACCTTGTGGGAGCCCAGGGCTTCCTTCACATATGGCTGGCAGTGCTCTGTCACTGTCCTTCAGTGGTGTGAGTAGTGTACCTCAGGCACCCTGGACCAGAGAACATTTAATAAAGCAAGGTGCTACTGAGCTATGTTGTGGCCTTCTTCAGCATAGAACTAGAAGCTCTTGATTTACAGCTCTCCAAGGTTTCTATCATAAGAAGCAACCCTGGTCATGGTCATGTCAGAGCACAATCCTTACTAACTGTCCCTATCCAATCTCCCCCCACCAACCCACGCAGTCTGGCCATACAGAGTTCTTCAGAGGTCTCTGCCTTTAGTTTTTATAAAGCATACCCTGGCTCAGGAAGCAGAGAGACAGACAGCTGGTTGGGCTATCTTTGACCAGTCACTTTCAGGATTTAGGTTTGAACTCTAGTGAGGGGGGTCAGGTATGAGATGAAAGTACCAATTTAACCTGTCACAATATCATACTGGTATTGGTACTTTGTATGTGTCTCTCCCCAGGTTTATAAATTTACATTTTTATGTACTGGTGGGGCAGTGGGGATGGAAGGATTTGTTTTCACTCATTATAGCAGGTTTGGTGTAGGCCCTTTCACTTGTTAACTCTTGTTTGGAGTGTTTACTCTTTAATTCTGTGATTTTTTTTTTCTTACGTCTTTTCTCTTCTGATTATCTATTAGATAACCTAGACTGATCTTTGATCCTTGGCTCTGCCACTTCTGTTTTTCTTTTCTCCCTACTTTTCTCTTTTGTAGCATTTTTAAAGTGTTACACCTGTTAGATTGATTTTTCTTTCTCTTTAGATTTTTATAAAATGTTTTTAAAATTTTTCATGAGCTTTCTTTTTATTATTGTAAGGTATCTTTTTCTAAGACTACTACAGTGTACATGTTTTCATAGAGATGTGTATGTATGTGTGTGTTTTCTTCCCTTGCCAGTTTCTCAGTTTCTTGCCAGTTGTCTTTTCATTTAGTTTGACTTCAGTCTTTTGTTAGGTGCTTTCCTCAAATTTTGGCGACTTTTGGCTAGACTCTTAATCACTCTCCTCTAGCTGTCATGGCTTTGTCTCTCTTTACCATGGGATATTTCTACAACAACTTAAGCATTCTTGTTACTGTTTTGCATGTGTGTGTATGTGTGTGTGTGTGTGTGTGTGTGTGTGTGTGTGTGTGTGTGTGCACATGTGTGTTTATGTGGGTGCAATGTGTGGAGGTGCAGGACAAGGTTGGGTATCATTTCTCAGGTATTCTGTCCATCTCTTAAATTAATTTTTCGACAATTTTATCTATCCATATAATGCATTTTGAAGTCCACCTTTTATTTTTGTTTATTTTTCAGGTACCCCCCCCCCAGGTAGTGTCTCACTCTTAGCTCAGGCTGACCTGAAACTCACTCTGTATTCCCAAAATGGCCTCAAACTTATAGCAATCCTCCTATGTCTGCCTCCTGAGTGCTGGGATTAAAGGTGTGCAACACCACACCTGGCATGAAGTTCACCTTTTTTTGAGACAAGGTCTCTGCTTGCCTGGAGTTCGTTAGTTAGGCTAGATTGCTTGGCTAGAGAAGCCCCAGAGATCCTCTTTTCTCCAGGTGGGGTTATAAGCATACACCATTATTTCACTTAGCTCTGGGGCTCAATCTCAGGTTACAGTGGAACTGTCTCCTCAGCCCTTCACTTAAACTTTAAAATGGTATATTTTAAAAGCTGATTGGAAAGTGTTTTCTGTCTGAGCCCTTTGGAAGACTAAATTACTGTCTCTTCTCTTGGGCTTGGTCATATTTCTCAAAAATTACTTTTACATGTTTATTTTTGTTTTTGAAAAAATACTTTCATTTTTGGGGGAGTGATGAAGAGAGAGAGAGAGAGACACAATGAGAATAGGCACACTAGGACCTGCTGAAAATGAACTCCAGAGGCACGTTCCACTTCATGCATCTGGCTTTACGTGGGTACTAGGGAATTGAACCCTGGCCATCAGGATTTGCAAGAAAGTGCCTTTAACCATTGAACCGTCTCCCCAGTGCCAATTTTTGTTTTTTGTGGAAACACAGGGTATTAATGTATATAGTCCAGGCTGGCCTCAAACTTGGAATCCTCCTGCCTCAGCCTCTTAAGTGCTAGAATTATAAATTTGTATTCCCATGCTTGGCTTTGAAGACAGATTTTTTATTTCCTAGGAGCAGAGCAAGAAGATGTGGAGTCTTATTGCACCATATATTCCTGTTGTCCAGTCTTCATATCCAGTGTCCACATGGGTCCTCAGCCCAATCCAGAAACTCTCCCTCAAATAGAAAACTTCTAATTTAATAACACCAGGGTTGGGGTTGCCTAGCTAATTTAATGTCAGGGAGGACAGCTGAGTAGGCAATCAGCTTTTGTCCAGCCTGGCAATATTTCTCTTCAGGCCTGCCCTCACCCTGCTTCCAGTGATGTCTCATGCCTGCCAGTCATGTCTGTCAATCAAGTTGCTTCTCTGCTTCCCTAGTTCTGAAATGGAAGTTATCATTTGTATATTTTTTCCTTCCAAAGTCTGTTACTGCTATTTATTGTCCCATCAGAGTAATTTAATAAATAGTACTTCTTTCTATAATTTAAAAATTATGCTACTAATCTCAGCATTTTGGCAGGTGGAGGCAAGATTGAGTTCAAGGTTGGCCTCAACACACAGCGAGTTGGAGGCGAGTCTGGGTCACATTTTTATCTGGAAGAATGTTTGGACTGAATAGAGACTGGTGAATGTATCCAACTAGTGTTTTTTAGCTAAAACTTTAAAACTTCAGGTTTTTATTATTTTTATGAAGCAGAATCTCACTCTAGCCCATGCTAACCTAGAACTCACTCTGCAGTCTCAGGCTGGCCTTGAACTCACAGTGATCCTTCTACTTCTGCCTTCCGAGTGCAGGGATGAAAGGTATGCACCACCATGTCCAGCCCTTTTGTGTTTTTTTAATTGTAAGAAGAAACAGGAATCTACTTTTATGAATTTCAGACATTTCAAATGATAGCTACTTTTATGCCTACCCTCTTCCAAGCATAATTTAGTAATTTGAATGTGCACGTAGGATGATTAGGGTGATTCTTCTTTGCCTTCTCTCCCCCCCTTCTCTCTTCCTCTCTTCCCCTCACTCCCTCTCTCTTTCTCCCTCCATCCCTCTCTCTGTCCCTCTTCCTGTGTGTGTGTTTGTATTGTTGACCATTTAACCCAGGGTCTTGCACACACTAGGCAAATGTCTGCCACTGAGCAATATGTCTAGCCATTTCCATTGTTGTAATAAACATCACTATAAATCTCTGTACATATGTATAAACCTTTCTAGAATGTATACTGTTCTGATACCAATGGATATATCATAATAGAGTTTTGGTACTAGCCACCTAGAATTATCATCACTCAATTTTGAGATAAGGTCTTACTAAATTGCCCAGGTTGGCCCTGAACCCAATTCTGTAGTCAAGGCAGCCTTTGAATGTCTGATACGCCCTCCTGCTTCTGCCTCCTCAGTAGCTGATATTCCTGACTTGACCACTAGGTCCAGTTTCTCAGGTTTCATGATTCACCAAATGCCTTACAGAACTCGGAAAAACACCTAGTTAGAGTTTTCATCTAAAGAGAGAAATCAGGACTAAGGAGTTGGAGAGAGCATGGTACAAGGTCCATGAGGATGCTGACAGCAGAGCTGCCATTCCCTTTCCTGTGGATTCTTGTTGCAGCTCCTGCTCAGCACCTTTGTGTGTTCATGAACCTCCGGCTCATCCAGGCCTGGGCATCCAGAATTTACCAATCAACTGATTGAGCTCCAAGTCTCTGCCCTCCTCTGCAGAGCTTGGCTGGCTCAAGGCCCTAATCCTCTAATCACATGGTGTTCTTTCTAGTTCCAATTCCTAATGCCTCTAACATAAAGTTAGGTGTGATCCAGTCACTTGGGAAACTCAGTGTTCTATACCTGAAACTTGGAGGGGGGGGGGAACAGACAAGTTCTTTATTATTCAGTAGTTATACTAATACATAGAATTTCTAATTGAACAGACTGCAAATGTTAATTTTCAATAGATACTGAACTCTTCCCTAACTTATGTACCAGCAGTACATTTCTGATAACTTTGCTGTTATTGGATGGTATTATTATTATGGATAATTCTATTTTTTCCTTTAAGTTGCTTGATAAAACCTTTTTATTTGCATTTCTTTATTCTGAATGAAAACAATAATATTTCCATGTATTAGCCATGTATTTTTTAAATTGCTTGTTTATTTAGCTTTTGGGTTTTTGAGGTAGGGTCTTGCTCTAGCCGAGGCTGACCTATGGGTATGCACTATGTAGTCTCAGGGTGGTTTCAAACTGACAGGGATCCTCCCTCTGTCTCTGGAGTGATGGGATTAAAGGTGTGAGCCACCAAGCCTGCTAGCTTTTCATATTTTTTGGTCGATCTGATTTACTCTATTGCCTTGTGGTTCATTGTATAATGCAAATACATACTTTTTGTAGTTATATGTTCTAAATATTTCATTTCATGCCAATGGCTTATAAAAATATCATAAATTAGACTTGCTATCAGTTCTAATGATACAAGGATTATGAATTTAAATTAAAATAGTATTTATAAGTGTTACTTCCTATAACTGAGGCAAAAAGAACCTTTTTGACCAAATTTTTAAAAAAATTCTCTTCAGGTATGTTTGAATTTCATAGAGCCTTACATAGATGTGTCGCACTTTTTGGAACATTTATACTCTTAAGATTAATGAATAGGAAGAAGAAAATGTGAGAAGTCAAAGGTTAGTTCTATGCGTAGTATTTTGTCTAGATCATCCCTCTTCTGTACAAAAGATGGTTCAAGTTAGCCCCACTTCATGTAATATATCTTTTATAATAATTAATTGTAATAGTATGTTCTATACTTGGAAAATTTTATAAGTTGCTTTTGTGGTATATTCTATACTTTGAATGGAGTATAGAAATGTGTATTAAGCAGACTTAGTTCTTTGGTTAACTTTTTATTGACAGCCTCCATACATTTAGACAACATACCATGATCATAATCCCCTTGCACCACCTTTCCTTTTTCCCTCCCAAATCCCCTCTCCATTGAATCCCTTCTTCTTTCCAACTAGTCTCTCTTCTATTTTGATGTCATCATTTTTTTTCTCCTATTATACAGCTCTTGTGTAGGTAGTGTAAGCCACTGTGAGGTCATGAATACCATGGCCAGTTTGTCTTGAAGACAATAGCACACTTAGTTCTTACTATTTAAATTTTACCTTCAACTTCCAAGAGAGCTCCTAGAAATTGAAAGGCTAGAAATTTGAATTTTTTTGGCATAAAACTTTCAGAAATGCAAATTAGAAATAGCTTCAGTAAATACCAGTGGAGTTTTGTTTCTATAACTCTTGAGTTTCACATGCTGGTTTAATATGCTGGAGTGGATGGTTTTTGTATCTACAGATACTTTACAGTTTCCCAAAGCATATTGAAGTACTCTTACTTGTATGTCCAAGTAGTTTGCAAGACGCAGGAGACTTAGTTTCTTTGTTTTATAAATGAGAAACTAAGGCTCTGAGATAGTAAGAAAATTGACTTTTAATGACTGAATCGATCCAGTAAGTGCTGTTTAAAATTTTATCACGAGTATTAGTTTCCTACGGAAGCTCTGACAACTCAGAGCACACAGTTGCTGCCATACAAACGAAGGCCAGAAGCAGCCCTGGGTCT
This sequence comes from Zapus hudsonius, assembly GCA_004024765.1. Classification (NCBI taxonomy): domain Eukaryota; kingdom Metazoa; phylum Chordata; class Mammalia; order Rodentia; family Dipodidae; genus Zapus; species Zapus hudsonius. Next base: position 22,050 of record PVHP010005339.1, read on the forward strand.
CACTGGGCCAGATCATGTGTTGGCAGACTGCTTTGGGAGACTCAGGGGAGCGTGTGTTCTTGCCTTCTCTGGCTTCTTGTCCTCTGTCTTTACAGCCAGCAACATCGAGCCAAAGGTTTTTCACACTGCCATTTCTCTGTTTTTGACTCTTCTGCCAGACTCCTCCACATTTTAAGGACCTTTGTGATTACATTGGGTATATCCAGATAATCTAGGATAATCTATTTTAAGATCAGCTAATTCCATCTGCAGCCTTCATTCCCTCTTGCCATATATATAACCTGTTTCTGAGAATTAGGATGTATGGACACTGCTAGAGGCCATTCTGCCTGCCTCAGTGTAACTCCAGAATCTACTCACTGTAAGGAAAATGCTTTGGTTTTGACCTAGATCTGAGATGTAAGTAAAAAAGAAAGTTGAGCAAACTTTTGTTGTTCCTTAACCATTATACCTGAAAGTTACAGGTTATTATACAGAGTATTTTAGATTTGCTCTGAATATAAGGGAGTGGATTTGTAGTATTGAAAAAAACAAGTGCCACGATTATGTCATCTGATTTGTTCTCTAGCTTGAGCAGTTCAAAGCAGAGTTGTGTCTCATTTTTAATCATTCCATAAATATTAAACTTGTACCTAGTTATTAAAAAGATTTTTAAGGTACAGTGAGTAGATGGGAGCTCACTGTTAAACCTCAGGTAGTCCATGGAAGCTTTAGCTCTTTTCATATCAAGAGTTTGGCCAAGTATAAATTACAGTTAGGGTTGGGAAGGTTGTTCAGTGGTTAAAGGCACTTGCTTGCAAAGCCTGATGGCATGGGTTTGATTCCCCAGTACCCACCTAAAGCCAGATGAACAAAGTAGTACATGTATCTGGAATTTGTTTGCCGCAGTTGGAGGACCTGATGTGCCCCCCACTCTGTCAAATAAATAATAATAAAGTAAATATAACTAGACATAGGGGCTATTAGAAAGATTCATGAAACCATTTTTTTAATGTTTCCATTTCTCCTGGGCTGTCTCTTCTAGCAGTTACTGAGTGGTAGAACTATGCTTTGATGTGTGACCACTGAAAGAATACACAACCTGTTTAGTTGATGATAGACAATGTAGACTTGAGCACATATATCTCTTATAAGAGAGTAACTAAAATTTAATACCTCATCCATTCTTTAGTTTTCAGTGATTTGACCAGGAATTTAAGGTTTCATTAACTGGGCGTGGTGGTTCATGCCTTTAGTCCCAGCACTCAGGAGGCAGAGGTAGGGGGATCACCTCTGAAACTACATAGTGAATTCCAGGTCAGCCTGGGCTAGAACTAGACTCTACCTTGGAAAACAACAAAACAAACAAAAAAAGTTTTCATTAAAATTTTAGGCAGTGTTCACTGCTGCACCCTAATGGGATACAGTAGTTTGTTTATTTGAGCAAATTGTAAATCATCAGGAAAAGTACAGAGTTCAGGGAATTTTATTTTTAGGGTCACTGTTTCCAAGTATGGGAAAAATTCCATTTGTTTGAGGAATGTAGACATGGTTGAACAAAGATTTGTATGTTGGAAATTTTAGTTTAGTCTGATTCTTTATTAAAAAGTAGGTAGGCAACAACCAAGTGTATTCAGTTTACTTTCTGAAATGTGTCTTATCTTCATATATAAACCCAGGGAATGTAAATGAGTTGAAGATCATACTAGGTTGTGTGTAGTTGAGCTGAAATTTGAAACAGTAGGTGGAGTTAGAGGATCTAGGAGAGGGAGGGAGTTCTTTGAGACTCCATGTTCCCATGGCTGGGCAGGAGCGAGCTGCTTCTCTGCTCTCCAGCCAGGATGCTGGGAATGGTGAGAGCATGGTGGAGGGAGGGACTGTGTAAGTGCTAGCAGAGTATCTAAAAATAGTACACATTTGTTGGTTTGTTTGTCTCACCTTGTAGCCCTGGCTGGCCTAGAACTCATTATGACCAGGCTAGCCTCAAATTTGCAATGATCCTTCTGCCTACCGAGAGCACCATGCCACTTGTATTCATTTTGATATATTGAGTTTTGGAAGGCACAGTAGCCACTTTAAGTCAATTACAGGCTTTATGACCTATAGTTTTTACTTCCTTGGCCTACAGTATCCTAGCGAGATTGATACGGGGAAATATTGGCACAGTTATATTTGGCTTTTATCATTGAATTCCCCCCCCCCCCAGTTCGTGTCCTCTAATTCAAAAGAATTATACACAGGGACAGAATTAAAGTTTAATGACACATTTATTCTAATTTATTAATTTAGGAAAAGGAGAGTTGGGATGGGGAAATTTCCCAGTCACCATGTGGGAATTTACAGAGTTCGCCAGCCACTAGTGTGGGGAGAACACGTGTCAGAGAGTTTAACAGAACTTATATTATTTAGCTAAATAAGCAGCCAAAGAAAAGAACAGAAAGCTCCCGTCATGAGAAGGAGAGGTTCATGAGAGAAAAAGTCTGGAGCCTAATGGCTGGGGTGGGGGAAGGCCTTACTTACCTTCTTAAGGCCTGGAAATTCAGAGATCCTTCTGCAGCCTGGCCATGTTGGGAAAAGGACTGGCTTCCTCTAGGGAAGCTAGTTTTAAATCCTCCCCAGGTGAGTCAGAGAGACAGCTGATTGGTTCATATCTGACCAATCAGTTTTAGCACCTATGTTGTAGCTCTTAAATAGATGCCTCCCATTCAAGGGGAGGGGCTGGAAGGGGAAGGGTGGTCCCTTCAGACACCTGACCGTCACAAGATCAAAGAATAATGAGGATTTACAAAAATCTATGTCCATGTCTTGCATTTGAATATTCTTATAGGCAAAAATCCCATTGTAGCAATCCCAATTAGGGAATTGACTGAACTGCTTAAGTAGCCTACAAGAAAGAGTGTGTCCTCTTGCAGACTAGCTCCCTGAAGCAAGCAGTGGGAAGGTGATGTGGACAGGCTCTGCTGCACCTTGCTCAGACAGGGCACTTCACTCTTCCAGAGCAGTGATCAGCGAGTCTGTCACCTTCTCTTCTTGCTTTCAGAAAGCCATTTTCATCAGTTGAGTCAGGAGCCTTAGAAGTCTGAAAGGTTGAGGTTTGTTAGAGAGTAAATTGTCTACCACATTATTGCTGTAGCTGTATGTCCACATATTTAATGTCTTATAGACTTACTTTTGTAAGGAGAGAAAAATGCTCCTTATTCTAGATATAAATGTGAGACACTGTGGACTTGGACAAGCAATAGCAGCACAGGGCTTAGCTAATTTTTTGTACTTTAGTTCACTTAAAATTGAACAAGGAAGAAACTTGAAGCATTCTTTAATTATCATACTTAATCTGCGTATCACAGTTTCTTTGTTGCTTTATTCATTCAAATATTCTACTATAGGTTAGATTGACTGCATTATGAAGAAAATCCTTTGTCTCTAGGAAATTGACATGTACTGGACAGAGAGCCATGAAAAGAAATGCCAGTATAAAAAAAGGGAAAGGCATGTTTTAATTACAACAACTTCATTGCCAAATTAGTGTGTATCTGTGTTTATGAAGAGAAAAGACAGGAAGGCCATACTTATTTGCTACAAATGCTTGCCGAACTCTGGTTTATAGTCATAGATGTCTGTTTCCAGCCACATGCCCTAAACTGCTAGGTCCCAAGGAACAAAATCTGATCTGGTGGCATCATGGAAAACTTGTGGAACACATAAGGTTCTCTGGGAAAGACACATTCTATAAAAAGTCAAGTTTGTAACTTATTACAATTCTTCAATAAAAAAAATCGACTTAAATCATTTTAATCCAATATTTCCCTTTTTATAGCTTGCGCACTTTAATTTTTTTGTTGCTATTTTTCCACTCTCACATGTCACCTTCATGAGAATTAGGATTTGGCACTTTTCCCAGAGTTTCTGATTCCTTAGGTTTGGGGCGGGGCCTGGGAATTTGCATCTCCAAGAAGCTTTCTGTCACATTATACTTCCTTGTGTTATATGATTCAGGTCCTATTTGCCTTGTAGTTTACATTCCTGTAACTTTTGTGCTAGATCATGATCTTAGTATTTCCCTGTTGTAAATTAAAAATTGGAAAGCTGTAATCTCACCACCTTAGAGGCTGAGACAGGAGGATTTTAAATTCAAAGCTAATTTAGGTTGCATATATACCAAGACTGCCTTATAAAAATAAAAGTAGGAAATGTTTGTTCTTCATTAGCAAAGTTACCCTGGATAGCATTTCTTTTGTCTAAGAATTTTTCTGCTAGTCTTATAAGTTTCAGTTTAGCCATTTATACTTGGGAATGACAAAACTTTTCTGAAAGGTTGTTCTGAGATTAAATGATAAGATATTGACAAAACACCTATTTTGGGATTTAGCACATTCCAGGTACTTAACACTTTCCTAGTTGAAATGGAGTCTATGTCACGTTGGAAACCTATTAGAAATGCAGAATCTCTGGTCACATCTTACACTTACTTGAACAATCTGCATAACATTGCCCGTGTAATTTGTGTGTCAATGATAGGTGCTGATGTAGTATACATGATGGAAAAAGCTGCTCAGCAATAGTGTCCTATGACTGATTTTGATCCATTTCCTAAACAGGTTTCACTAGGGCTGTGTCTACATTGATGTTAACACTTAGAATATGTACTATTTGTTCTAGAACCCATAAAAACTTTGACAGTGTCTGTCTTGGTGCGTCCTAATTATAAAATAGTTTATGCTACTGTTAAAATCCACTTTCTAAGATAAATACCACTAACACTTTGGCAACTCTTTTTCTCTTTCTTTATATATACCTGTACATAGGTTGTTTTTTCTTTCTCTTTTTATTCATCATCTACCAAATATTTGGTTCTTTGCTCATTGTGTTCATGGGTATAATAATAAATATGCAGAGAGATTTTGTGGTCGATTTATGAAAATGGGGTTATATTATAGACAATGTTTAACTTAAAGCATTGGGAAAATTTCACTGGTGTATTTCAAATTCCTTTTTAATGACATAATCATATATCATAATGATATTCATGTTAGGGATGTTGAACTAATTGTCATTGTTTTTGATGGCTAATTTTTGCTACTAGAAACAAAATTCTTATTCTTTGAATAGTGATACCATTATATCTACAGGAATAAATCATTCAGGATCTGCGTAGAAAGACAATTTAAAAATTCATTTATTGTAAAATGCATTTTACTTTAAAGCAAAGTATATAGTATATATCAACGATAGAATGAATCCTCATATATCACTATCAACACTAAGAAATAGTTTGTGTTTTCTTAAACACTCCTTTTGTGCATTTATATTGTATTCTCCCATGTCCTTCTTTTGTGCATTTATATTGTATTCTCCCATGTCCTTCTTTTGTGCATTTATATTGTGTCGTCCCATGGTGACCAGTTTTCCTTAAAATGTCTTTATAGTTGTACTACTCAGTTACACATCCCAACATAGTAAAGATGTAATAGGATGATTTGAAATACATAAACCAGTTATCCTAAATATATGACATTATTTGAATATTTTATCCCTGTTGTCGATAAGTAGCTTGATCCTTCCACTGCTGGGGTTTGTGTTGCTTCAGGTTTTGCATTGTTATATACTGCTGCCAGGAGCATTTGCGTACATGGCTCCTCCTCTGTGGGTGCTCTCCCTGGCAGTGGGCTTCATAATTAGTTTTAAATTCATAAAATAATTCTTTTAAAAATTGGCCAGTTTGCTCAGTGGTTAAAGGCATTTGTTTGCAAAGTCGGCCAGCCTGAGTTCAATTACCAGTACCTGTTACCAGTACCTGCCCACATAAAACCACATGTAAGTGTCTCGTGCCTCTACAGTGGCCTGAGACCCAGATGTATGCACACACACACACACAGACACACACATACACACATACGTAAAATGTCTAATGAACATTAGACTTTTTCCATGGACTGGAAAAAGTATAAACAAAACCCCCTAACCCTTTGCACATCTTTTAAGTTGACATTTGATACATTTTATCATAATTGAATAATCTGTTTTAAGGACATAAAAATAGTGATATTTTAAAATTAAAAAACCTTTAAATATCCAGTACTATGTAAAAATAAGTAATATTTATACAGCTTTATTAAAATTTTTAATCGCCATCAGGCTCTACATACTAAACATTAAGTGCTGCTTTTAATAATTGTATACAGCTAAAAACTATTAAAACATACCTAACAAGCAGAGTTTTATTGAAAAAATTCAATGTATCTAATTATGGATAAAAAAAGAAGCTCAAGGTCAACCTTGAGAGTTTGAGGCCAGCCTGAGCTATAGGAGATCATGTCTAAAAAATAAATAGCTAAATGAAAACAGCTACTGAAATACAATAAATTCCATATAACTGAAGTAAATGATTGGATAAGTGTTGTTTTTACTGCACAGTTTTGTTGATCTCATTCTGTAGCGTAAGCTAGCCTCATACTTACTGTATAGATAGGCTGACCTCAAACTCCCCATCCTCTTTCCTCAGTGCCCTAGGTACTGCCATGGGATTACAGTGGTACGCCACCATGCCTGGATGCACTTGATGTTTTGATTTGTAAATATACTAATCCATAAACATTACCATGAGATATCACCCTTGAGGTTTTTTTATTCTCTTTGTGAGTCCTTCCTTAACAAGTAATCATCTACTTAATGCCATTAAAGATCAATTTGTGCTTAAAAAAATTTTTTTGTTCTAGCTTTGCAAATCCAGCCATAAGGCTCCACATACGCTAAGCAAGTGAGGTACCATTGACCTACCTCCCCATCCCTTGGCAGTATATTTATTTCTTAATGATATGAACTATAGAATACAATTATAGTTTAGGGTGCTTTGATTAAAGAAAACATTAAACACTGCCTTTTGGTGCCAGGTGTTTGGTTTTTTGAATCATGAGAAGATTTGAAATATGTGAGGGGCATGATTTTGTTTGTAAAGTGAGAGAAGGGCAAATGGTGATGATGTAAGGGAAGCTGGGGTGAGCCTGTATCACCTAGACTCTAAAAGCTGAGTATTTCATTTGAAAGAAGATGCCTTAGAAGGGCTTTATAAGATAGCCACTTTATTGTTAGGACCAAACTGTTTGCTGATGTGATTCTATCGATTTACATTAATAGTGAATACACTGAATAAATTACTCCAATATTCCACATTCTTAATATCTTTCATCAGTTTACTAATTTTTACTAGTTGGGTTGGAAGGAGTTTTACTCTAGTATTCCCCTCCCCCTTCTTGTCTTTCAAAATGCTGTCACTATGTAGCCCAGGCCAGCCTTGAACCCCATGACCATCCTGCCTCAGTTTCTTGAGTTCTTGGCTTGCAGGAGCTTGTCACCATTTCTGGTACAGGGGTGTTATTTCCTTTTCCCTGATGCCTACTTAACTGCCATATTTCTTCTTTTCAAAGGCTTATGTCCTGCTTATTTTTTTGTTAGGTTGTTGGTATTTTTCTTAGTGATTTTTATTCAAGGTGTCATCTCTAAGTTTAATGCTCTTATTTTCCCTCTTTAAGGAAAAATCTACACAGAGTTTTAGGAAATAGTATAATCCTTACCATCCATATTCATCATTCTTAAACCTTTTTGTCATTCTTACATTATCTGTCTCCCCTTCCCTTTTTCCTGATATTTTTTAATATTTATTTGAGAGAGGAAGGAAGGAAGAAAGGAAAAGAAAGTATGGGCATGCCAGGGACTCCTGCCACTGCAAACAAACTCAAGATGTATGCACCACTTTGTGGGAACTGGGGACTCAAATCCTAAATCCAGGTCATCAGGCTTTGCAAGCAAGGGCCTTTAACTGCTGAGTCATCTCTCCAGTTCCTGCAATATTTTAAGTAAGTTCCAGTGTTACAGGGTGTATGTTGGGAGTTTAGGAAAGTCCTTGAACTCCAAATTCTGAGTTGATGTTTGTATTTAACCAAAGAATTGGACAAGCCAAACTGAGGATAATTATTAAATTACTATATTTAGGGAAGTATAAAACCATGGTAAGGGAAATGGATACCTCATGTTGTCTGAGAGCCCCGTGTGATGGACCTGGAAGAAACGTGAAGATTTAGAGAGGAAAGAAAAAGTGCAGAGAGCTCCTGTTGTGTGGAGTGCAGGAGGGGGAAGAGAAAAGTCAGGGGGTTTCTCTCCTGGTCCTAGCCAAGATAAGGGGGGATTTACCAAAACCTGGGGGTTCAGGAATGATGAATGGACAGCCAGGAGAGCCCTTGCCCCCTGGTAAGGGTCTATAAAACATTGTAGTGGGCTTCACCTTTAGGCTTAGGTGATCCAGGGTGAGGGCTGATTGGTCTGGGCTAGGGGTTGGGCTTAGCCAACCACAAAATCAGGATCAGATTTAAATTCTAGGAAAAGGGAGGGGAGGGACTCAGGTTGTTCCTGGAAAAACAGGTTTAGGGAACTCCTCCTTTAGGCAAGAGTTAAGGAAAAGCCAGATTCTTCTCTGGCAAAGTAGAGACTACAAGGATAGTAGGCCCAAAGATGCTCCTGCTGCTTACTGTCAGGGGCCCAGTCACCCTAACTGCCTCACCAGATGTGTTATTTCTGATGGAGACTTGATGGGCACAGTGATTAATTCTTAAAAGTTATAGCTGTCACTCTTCCTGTTCTTTATTCCTTATTCATGATTTGCATGTTAAGACTAATCCTTCTGGAACTGATCTCATGCTTTGTGTTGATTTGCTGTTGTAGTCTGTGTGCCTACATTTGTATTGCCTTGCCACTTTTTATCCTTAGTATTGATTGGGTTTTTCCTTTTTTTTTTTTTCCCCCTACTCTGCTACCTCTATTCCCTTCTGGAACCGGTAGTTGGATGGTAAGTATTTAAATAAAATTTACAAAGTTTTTGACCTAGTAAGGCTTCTTTTTTCTGCCCTCGCCTATCTTGGTGAAAACTTTGTAGACTCCAGATGGTCTCTCTTGTACCCCAGGCTTTCATCATTGGCTTGTTTGTGTGTAGACTGGTCAGCCTTTGCTTCTGAGGAACATCTGTCAGCATGCTGTGTCTACTTACCCAGTGTCCATGTGCTTCATGGTGGTTTTCTTGGAACTTGCATTGCCTCTCTCTTTTTTTGGTACTTTCTTGGGGAGGAGGTTCTTCTATTTTTACTACTTTGTCTTTCAAAACAGTGTCAGCTAGATGTGTGCTTATTTGTACACATTAAAATCCCAATAACTTGGATCTTTGAGCAGAATTTTGGTTTCAGTCTCAGTTCACTAAATTATTTAAAAATCCATTGACTTTAACTCTGCTAAATTTTCTATAAAATTTTGTGTTGCATTATATCACATTTCAAATTTCAAGATATCAGAGGCTTTATTCATAAAGGGTAGAGATAGATTTCTAGGATTTATCATTGTTAGTTGCTAATGCTGTTGTGTCAAAACTTTGTGCTTTAATGAAGTTTACATTTACAGCTATCAGTCAGATATTCCATTCTTTAAGGTTATGAAATATCATTGGAAAGAAATTAAGAGGATGAGGCTAGATTTAAGATTATTAAAATTTAAATAGTGAACTTTGGGAAGAAATTTTTTATAGAATTCTACCATCAAATAAAAAAAATTTAAATATTTTATTCATTTTCAAGCAAAGAGATACAGAGAGAGAGAGAGAGAGAGAGAGAGAGAGAGAGAGAGAGAGAACACGAGGGACACCACCTTGTGGTGGCTTATGTGGATTCTGGGGAATTGAACCCAGGGCCTTAGGCACTGGAGGCAAGTGCCTTAACCAATGAGCCATCTCTCCAGCCCAAATAAAATATTTACACGAGAAAATCTATGTAGGAAAATGCATAAAATAATAGTTACAAAATGCAGATGGAGCTATCATCCCCGTACAGAAATAGAACATTATTAGAACACCAGAAACCTTCTATGTCTTTCTAATTATAAAACCTTTTTTTTTTTTCCTTTTTTCCTTCTTGGAGTAATTGTAATATCTTTCTGGTAATTTCTTTGTTTCATTATATATGCATTTTAAATAAGATCTTTACTTTTACAAATTTGATATAAATGCAATTATACTTTTATTTTGTATTGTGCTTCTACTTCTCTCCCCCAATATATGTTCATAAGACTCTGAGCTTGTGTGTTTTACCAAAGAATTGGGATAAAATAAGACTGAGATGGATTTATTCAGGGAAGTATGGAACCAAAAGAGGGGAAATGAGTCTATGTGGGAAATGAGCATGGGTCTGAAAGAAACATGACAAGGTATTTAGAGAGGAAAAAGAAGGAAGGGCAGAGAGAGCTCCAGCCATGTGGAAGGCAGGAGGGGGTAGGGAGCCCGTTTGGGAGTAGGTAGGGGACTGGGCTGAGAGGAGGGGAGGCTTACCAGGACAGGAACCTGGAAGCTCAGGAGAGATGAACAGCCAGCCTCTAAGACTGGCTTGCCACCTGTCAAGGATCTGTATGTAATTTTATTGTGGTGAGCTTTACCCTCAGGCTCAGGTGAGTCTGGGAGAGAGCTGATTGGTATGAGCTACGCTGGCTCAGGAACTGATTGGATGGCTGGACCAGATGCTGAAACTCTGGTTCTGCTGAATCAGGAAGACAGGGTGTTCTCTGAGCCCTCTCTGGAGATTGACTGGCTACTTAATTTCTCCTCATAACTGAATTTTGGCTTTTTAGATTTATTAAAATTATTTACTGAGGGCTTTTCTAAAAATATTAGAAAAGTTTGCAAATATACTCTAAATAGAATAGCACAATGAACTAATAAACTATATTATCCCCATTTTATAGTTTATTATATTTTCTGTTATTTGCTTCATTTATTTGAATTATTTGAAGCCTAATTCCTGGTACTATGCCATTTTACCCCTATGTATGTGTCAAGGCATAGTTATCTAAAAAATGTGCTTTTTTTTTTTTGTTAAAATAGGACACTGTCTTAATTAGTAAGGGCCCTTTTGTCCCCTTCCTATTTTATTTTATTTTACTTTGAGTTCCAGTGTGTAAAAATTCTGTAATGATGACAAAACAGTATATATCATTTGGGTATTCTGAGTGGGAGGTTTTGAGTTAAAGTACCATTTTTCAACATTCCCTGAGCTCTTTTCATGAATTCAGTTAGTCAAATAATCACATTGAATATTTTGTTACACCCAACCAAGTTAGAACTTTAGATTTCTTAAAATGATTGTGTAAATAGTGTTTGCCAGCTTGGTATAAATGGAATTAAACTGTTTATTTTCAGTCTTCTCTTTCCCCAATTCAGGTTTTGTTTTTAGGGATAAGAAAATGTTTCAAGTCCTTGGTAGTTATCACTTCTCTGGTAAAATTTCACATGCTGTGATGCTTTTGTTAATTAGCACAGTAGAGAGCAAAAGGATACTTCTTGTTAGAAGCAACTCCTTGAAAGCCCAGTTACGTCCTTCAGACCACTGGCTTTCTTTTGAATTAGTTGTGTGTCCTGGATTAACAAAACTATTAGCAGAGTTTGGTAATCCAAACTGTGGTATTCACTTACACTAAGCTAATTTAAGTAGTAGGGAATGCAGAAACTAAAGTTATCAAAGAGCACACAAAGATGCTCTGTAATTGTTACATTAATTACAATATGTGAGTTAAATACAAATCAAGCAGAGCTAGGACACTGCATACATCATGTGTAATAGTTTATAAAACAACTGCAGATTGGGGTTGAAGGGAATTGATATGAGTTAAAAAGGAGTAAATGGATGTTGCAGCCAGCATTCTAGTTGCTGCGCAGAAAGAACCCAAGCAAAAGTGGCTTGTGGAGGAAAGGGTTTATTAGGCTTATGGACTCGAGGGGAGATGCCATCCTGGCAGGGAAAACAATGGCATGAGCAGAGGGGTGGACATCACCTTTGCCACAGCACTGCAAACAGCAGCAGTAAGGTGTGCCAAACACTGGCAAGGGAAAGCTGGTTTATAACCCCATAAGCCCGCCCCCAACAACACAACTCTAGTGAGGTTGCAAAACCCAAACTGCCATCAGCTGAGGATTGATCAATCAGAACACAATCATTTGTTTGTGGGAGACACCTGGATCAAACCATGACAATGGGTGATACAAATCTTTGCACAATGAATAAAAAGTGTGCATGTGTATATTTTAAATGAGGGTATGTGAGAAGATCCAATTTTTGTTTTGATGATAACCTATAGGAACAGCTTGGGAAGAGAAGGAGGGCTGGGGCAGACATATAGTGATTATCACCTGTGGCAGTCCAGGAAATAATAATTGTAGCAAAATTTTGGATGGCAGTGGCTGCCTAAAGAAGTGGTTCCATTTGACACGCTCAGGAAGAACTTGCTAAGGTGGTGCTGGTGTGAGAATAAACAGGGGTGGCAATATGGAAGCCTGGCTGCAGTGCCATCATTGTTCCCCAACCCCGTCATAGACTGGCATTTTTTTGTCAAGTTCACTGTAGTTTATAGAATTTTTGTCATAACCAAGCTTTTAAAAAGAGGTTTGTCTAGTTCTTCCTTTTGAAACTTTGAGCAAAGTGCCACATAAACAACTGTGTTACGCTTTATTACACACCGTTTACTTGCCATCTCCTCTTCCTATAATGAGAAGTGAGCCATAGACTATGTAAACAAGCCAGGCATGGTGGCTTAATCCCAGCACTCAGGAGGCAGAGGTAGGAGGATTTCCATGAATTCAAGGCTACCCTGAGACTACATAGTGAGTTGCAGATCATCCTGGGCTAGAGTGAGACTCTACCTCAAAAAACAAAAACCAAAACAAAACAAGACTTTATATATGAAACATGTATGTGACTGCCTTCCGATGAAACTTAACTAGTTCCCTAAAATTTTAAAGAGTAGCATTTTTCTTATGTATTAAGCATTTTATTCAGCTATTTACAAATGTAAAAATGATTCCTGACATAAGGACTATACAGAAACAGTTGTTAGGCCATGTTTGGCATGGAGTTTCCAAGCCCTGAATTGCCCCAAATGCAGTTACTTTATAAGAAACTTTAAAGATAATTAGTAAGTGGAATGTGAAATGCTGTTTCCTTTAATTCCTTAGGAGGCCTAAGTCCTTGAGGTTATCATAATGCTATATTTTGTTCTTCCATTTGATTGGGAGGACTCAAGAGACAATAATACATATACAAACAAGACACTACCAGAGTGAATTCCCAGAGGAACATTATTGTTAAGAAGGCAATTAACACATACCATAGAGAAGTAGTTTCTAGAGGTCATCCCCTGTGGGAAAGAAAGTTTTGTCAGACTAAATACAAATGTCTTAGATAGAGGAGCTGGGTTCCAAGATAGGAACTTGACTAGTATTTGAGCTAACAAGCCTTCTGCGAAACTTGAAAACACTTGTAGAACCAGCCCTTTGGTTCTAAATTAAATTTTGGCGTGATGAGTCATAAGGATTAAATTATATATGTGTTGTTGGGATACTGGCTGCATTGAATCTAAATTATACATGTACAAAAAGCAGTGGGCCACATTATATATGTAAACCACTGATTACATCAGATATCAACTGCTAAAGTTAAAATTTAATTTGAGATACTAAACTGTCAATACTATGGTTATTCATTATGGTGGCTATTAAAACTTATAACAACAGCAGAAAATATTTACAACCAAATATATATAAAGTTTTTAAGGCTCCCGTTACCTTTTCTTTTGGAACAGAATAAAGTGTAGTGAGAAGGGAAATGTGAATGTAGAGAGGAGATATTTTTATTCTGTCCCTTGTCTTGTTCTCCCATCTGTAGTCCAACATTTAGCATTAGGCAGTACATTGGTCCCTTATATCTCCTGTATCTTTGTAATCCTTCCATGGTGAGTCTTAGTCTTTGTTCTTTTTGCTTCTTTATTTTAAGTAACTACTCATGGGAAGTCCTTTGTCTCTAATCTCATATAAGACAATGAAATTAAATTTAATTGATTAGAATGGTAAGATTATTACCTTTAGAAACATTGTGTACTAAAATAATTAAAGGATTTTAATGAAAAGTTTTCTATATTGTTCTCTTTAAGAATACCTATACTGGCTGGGTGTGGTGGCACACACCTTCAATCCCAGCCCTTGGGAAGGCAGAAGTAAGAGGATCACTGTGAGTCCGAAGCCAGCCTGGGATTCCAGATGAGTCTGGGCTAGAGTGAGACCCTGCCTCAATCCACCCCCTCCCGAGAAAGAATACCCCCCCCCCAAAAAAAATCACCTGTATTGGGCTGGAGAGATGGCTAAGTGGTTAAGTACGTTTCCTGTGCAAGCATGAGGACCTGAAATCACCACAGCACATCAACAGTTGGGGATGGCCACATGTGCCTGTGACCCTGGTCCAGCAAAGCCAAGCAGAGAACTGGGAATCACCAGCCAAAGTTGCAAAAGCAGCCAGCTTTGGTATTAGTAAAAGACTGGCTCCAATAAGAACAGGCAGGCAGTAGAGCAAAGGAGCAGGATGCCCGAGGTTGTGCTCTGGCCACCACAGTCCCCCTACCCCCAGAACATGGTGCATCACAGGGCATGGACACATGCATACACACCACACACAGAAAACAAACACATGTTTGTGAAAGGTTGAGAAAAAATTTAGCAAAAGAAAGTGCCTCATGTTGTCTTGCCAGACTCCATGTTTCTGTAGCTGAGTGGATAGTGAAACCACTTAAATGTATAGTTTATCTGGAACTGCAATCGAAAATCCACCCAAATAACTAGTCAACATTTACATTAAGAAAGTAACAAAGTGTGGAATTTCTCTCATCCTGTGGTGTTCACCTGCACCTTCTACTTGCCGGAAATGTCCATTTCTTGTATTTTATTTCTGATTGAGATGGCATTTTGCTAGTTGACAGCATAGTGATATCTAATGGTGTGTGTTTGAGGGAATGGGGAAAGCATGATGAGCAATACTTTAAATATGTCAGCTGCCTGTGTTAATGCGAGCACTAAGGGGAGAATCGAGTTGTGGGAAGAGAAAAACTTGACACATGATCTCCAAATTTTGACAAGATGATGGATTTACTGGACAGAGAATGTGCATGTTCACTCAGTAAATATCTGTTGCGCACTTAGCTTTAGCATAGTTCTATGAAGTAAATATATATTTTGCTGCAAAAAAAGGTTCTCTTAAAATTGTTAGAATCATTTAAAATATTGTATGCTTTTATTTGAAAATCCTAAAGATTGGTAGTTTAAGACTATAATTGTACTTAAACCTTTGATTAAAACTTTAAGTCTAATGAGTTTGTTACTTGGTCATTGTATGATAAAAGCAATAGTTCTTGTTTGTTTTAAAGAGACTTAAGACTTGGAGAAAATTTCACAGAATGTTGAACAAATAGTTTCTGGAATCGCTAAAACATGATATGACACCAAATATTTGATTGGAATATTATGTATATGGTACTGAAATCTTCTGCATATTTTCCAGACAAACCGTAAAGTGAAGCAGGTGAAAATAATTACAGGTCATGTAGGCTGTACCCAGGTTAATAATCTGGTTCTCATGATCAGTCTTAGGCCACATATTTTCTGCAGCTGAGGGAAGTTAGAAAGTATATTTGGGAACAGATGATTATGGGACACTCAGCTTACAGTGGAGAGCTTTAGCTATGGCTGGGATGGATTTTCATTGTGATACCAGTAGTAGAGGTAGTAATGATAGTGGTCATAGTTCAATGTTATACTGTAGTTATATTGAAGTTCATCCTTCCAACTTCCTCTCACTGTGTGATCTCTGGCACGTGTTCCTGTTGTCTTGGTCCTGTAATAGAGTAAGTGTGGCTGAGTACTTTATAAAGAAAAGGAAAGGCCTGTTTAGCTTACAGTTTTAGAGGCTGAAAGTCTGAGACTGCAGCCCATCTGTTTGGCCTCTGGTGAGGGTGTCATGGTGGACAGTGATGAGAACCTGTGTAGGAGAGATCCCATGGCAAGACAGGAAGCCAGAGGGATTCAATGTGACTTTGTCACATTATAATAGTTTACACTCACTGGAACTAATTGGAGGTGTTTGGGTTTTTTTTTTGTTGTTGTTGTTGTTTGTTTTGTTTTTTTGAGAAATGCTTTGATTCCTTTACTGAATATCCCCTCCATCCCCGGTGACCTAAGGACCAATCTCCACCCCTTAAGGCTTTCATCACTTCAATACCACTACACTTAAGATCCAAGCTTCCAGCACATAAAACTTGGATAGAGACACTCATATAGCATTTCCTATGCATCTTTGCCACTCATTCTGTACCCTGTTTTACTGTATTTCATCACTGGTGATAGGGAGCCATTTTAACTATCTGGTCACCCAAGATAATCAGGATACTGTATTGGATTTTACTCACTTGTATTATTTGGTAAACCATTGATCTTTAGGTCTTTGTTCCATTCTTGTTATACTCTCATAAATGACCTTATTTGTATTACCAAATGGATTTTATGTAGTTGCCCATGGGAGCTGTCCTATTCCCCAGTATCATAATTTATATTGACTTTTCTAGTATTCCTAAGAGGCTTTATCTTCCTCCTTTAACTGTTTGATAACAATAATCATCTTGTATCTTATGGAGCATTCTTCTATAAGATGGAATAATGCAATCATAAATTTAAAAGAAATCCTATTTGTTAATTTTCCCAGAGAAATACCCATGTTGTTCAAGACAACTGTTCTTTTCTTAAATGCCATACTTTTCAGTATCAGAACTGTTCTATTAAAAGCATGCACAAAATACAGTGATGGGGAAGCATTCCCTGTAGGCTTTGGACAAGTGTTAAAATCTCTTACAGTCATGCAAATCTCAGATTTATAGTATATATACATATTCTTGGCAATATAAAAGCCAAATGTAGGAAGACAAAGCTAAAGGTATATTTTAAGGAGTGGATTGAGGAAAGCAAAAAAGCTAACAAAGTTTATTAAACTAGAAGATGGTAAAATACAAATAATAAGTAAGAAACCAAAGCATAAGGGTAAGAATCCTTTACTATCTTATTTCTAAGCTTGTGAATAAGTATGACAAAGATATAAAAATGCATCTTGCTATCATTCCTACTTTTTAGGGCTTAAACAATGACTGAAATGTTTTCATTTGGATGGAGGAAATACAGAATCTTGAATGCTCAATCTCTTTGTTTATGAAGTTTCCCAAATGTGTGAAGCACACATGTCAAGATGTTTAGAATCTGATCCCACTGTGATTTTTTTTATCAATTCTTGATATTGTGTGCTCTTAATCTTAGCTGTTCATTTGGTAGGTTTTTGAGTTTTGCCCTGTGTCCAAGGATAATCTTCTCTTCCTGAAAACAGCTCTAGAGGACTGGTTGCATGGTTTTTAGGCTCTTCTGTAAACAGTTTAGGTTGTTACAAATGGTCATGAGAGAGTTCTGGGAAAGAGCTGAGTAGATTGGAGAGTTTTATAGATTCATAGTTCTGGTCCTAATGCTGAGTAGTTTTATGACTTGTGGAAAGAATTTTTACCTCACTGAGTTTCCTGATCTATAAAAGATTAGAATAGATGCTCCCATAGGACCTATATGCATTCTTATAAGGTTGAGTCACGGAGCAGGAATAATTACCATGAACATAGAGAGGTAGCTTTTTTGATTCAACACTGTAGTCATTAAGTATACAATATAATGCATTTAAAATGTCTGGTCCCATAAGTGTTTCTACTTTTTTTTTTTTTAAAATCAGGGACCAAAATAGGAAAAAGAACTTTAGTTTTGTTTTTAATGTTTTGAAGGCATTATTAAAGAACCCTAGTAAGACACTAAGTGAATCCCTTCAGTGTTCTGATATCTCATGTGAAATAAATAGCACTTCTTTGGGTGGCCTTGTATTCATTCAAATATTGGAATGCCTTGTGTGGGTCAGAGTAGTCATACTAATGACTTTTGGTTTCATAGTGTCCATTAAAACTTGTTTCATTCATTTTCTCATTTCCATTATTTCCACAAATAGTTAAAAAGGGAATATGTGAAAAAAAGAATACAGTGAAAGAATTGCCATAGATGGGCAGATAATAGAAAGTAATCACTTTACTTAATGAACCCAGCCAAAAGCAAGCATTCTAAGAACATCTGTTAGCCAGATTGGTACCTGTTAATAACAGTATAGGTTCTTCATGTGCTAGTTTGATTTATGGCAGAATTGGATATTTAGTCTGGCAGAATGCTTACTGAACAATGTAATATGTTATATTTTTTGGAATATATTCTGCTACATATTGAATTACTGGAAAATTTACTGTCTTGTCATTTTTTAAACTTTTAAAAAATTTTACTTATTTGCAAGCAGAGAGAGAGAGAGTGTGTGAATATGAATATTAACGGCCTTTCCAGGGCCTCCATTCGCTGCAAAAGAACTCCAGATGCATGTACCACTTTGTACATCTGGCTCTACATGGGTACTGGGAAATCCAACCTAGGTCCTTAGGCTTTGCTGGCAAACACTTTAACCTCTGAGCCATCTCTCCAGCACACCCCCTTTAAAAATATTTTAATTGACAACTTCCATACAGATGGACAATATATTATGATCATAGTCTCCTCCCACCACCCTTCCTTTTATCTCTTCCCAAATCCCCCATCCACTGAATCCTTCTTCCTAACTCTAACAAGTTTCTCTTCTATTTTGATGATGTCCTCATTTTTTCTTCTATTCCACAGGTCTTGTGTAGCCACTTTGTGTTTGGGAGATAGTATTGTAAGCACTTCTCCCCTTCCTTTGGCTCTTACATTCTTTCTGCCATCTCTTCTGCAATGGTCTCTGAGCTTCAGGGAGTATGATAGAGATGTCTCACTTAGTGGTGAGCATTCCACTGTCTGTCCCTTCTTCACAGCACTTTGGTGAGTTTTGAATCACCCCTGTGCTCACCGCCATCTGTAGAGAAGCTTCTTTAACCAGAAACAAGAGTAGCTTTAATGTATGGGCATTAACGCTAAGTATTTAGAGGGCAGTTTGGTGTGCATAGCATGCATTTAGCCAGACAGCAGTAGTAGTTTTCCTTCTAGGGCTTATGACCTGCCCAGCCCCAGACTTTTCTTTAAGTTTTTGGTACCAGGTAGGAAATCCCTCCTGTGGATCAGGCCTCAAGTTCAATCAGAGAGTGGTTGGTTTCCCTCAGACATTCTACCATTGCGCAACAGCTAATTCAAGTTACTTATATTAGTTGACTTTTGTTTTAACAGTCTCATATTTATCTCATTCTGAATAGATCCTATTAGCAGCTGAAATGTCTTGTCTTTTCTGTTAGATACCAGAACTTCTGATGTGCTTTATGTGTTACTAAAACATGAGATTTCTTTGCTGGTGAAAATTTATTCATCTTTTTATTGGTATGTTTAAAACATTTTTTCCTTTCAAATGAATTTGGAAAACCCTATGTTCCTATGTTTAGGGCTTGACTAACTACATTTGTGCTTGCCAATAATTAGAATTCCCTTATCTGACTTTTAATTGTGTTAATCTTGCCTCTGTAGAACTGAGGCCAGCTATATATAATTCATTTATGCATCTAGTTAGATATTCAGTGTTAACTTTAAGTCTAGCTGGATGGGCAGGAATGAGTATGTAAAAGACTAATAATAGTTTTTACTTCACATATTATCAGATTTGAGAGCTAAGATCTGCCTAGGAGAAATATTAATGGTATATAAAATGAGTATTATCAACAAAAGGAAAATAGTAGGTCAAAGAAGGACATGTTGGTTTAAATTTTTTAAAGATTTCATTAGGCTAGTGAGACTTTATCTGAACTTTAAGAGATGGACATAGATTCTTAATAAAATAAAAAAGCAAGGTATATTGACTTAATTGAGCACAAAAGCCTAGAGGTATTATGGGCATGTTTTTGGAGGAAAAGAATTAGATGACTTTACTCAAATTGTTTTACAGTAATGATGGATTATCAAAGCCTAGTATAGGGAAGAATAGTAGTGTGTATATGTGTGTATATATCTATATCATCTATATCTACATATGTAGGAATGTACAAGTACACCAAGAACAAGGATATAGCAGGAAGCTTGAAGCCTGGAAACAATAGGAACTGAGTGTTTTCCAGTTGGATCTGTATTCTTTTCAGTGAACAGTTGAACCACAAGTTTGTTGGTTCCTTTTTCTTACTATTTTCAGTTCCATTATTGAAGATAGAAAATGACAGCTGTCATAGTTAAGGAGGAGGTCTGTATTGCTTGGTGTAGCAAATGGAGGTTACTTGCATAAAAAAACTACTTAACATTCATTTACCATTATTTGTTCCATTGTCATTCAGTTGATAGAATTTAGGAAAGCTTAAGCCTGTGGACCATTTCCTTCTAGAAATTATTTATCGATTAAATTGATAAAGGTTGAACTAGATGAGCCTGGGTCAGATGTCAGTGCTTTCTCTACAGCAGGTTGCAATTTTCCTTACCATTGGGACTCCTGGTTCTGAGAGAAGAGCATCTCTGTGCCGTTCCTCCTGGAATTTTACTTTGTTCATACAACCAGGACCTCTTACTTAGATAACTTGCCCATTGTAGAGTGATGGTTTAATGTGCAAATCTCCTAATAGGGAGAACTCCATGGTAGAGGGCTTCCCTGACATGCACAAGGCCTTGGGATTGATCCTTAGCATCACAATAATATTAGGGCTGGCGCTTTTTTCTGTCAATCTCAAGTAGATCATGAGTGATAGTAGTAGCAGTTTTTCCACCATTGTGGTGTGTCCCCATCTCAAAAAAAAGAGCACCTTTGTTTTTTCCTGCTGATATATTCACCAGACTAAGGTTTAGAATCAGTCATCTTATTTATAGTCGGTTGGTTTTTAGGAGGAAACCCAAAGTAGTTGGGCTATTGAGATTAAAATCCTTTGTCTTAGTCATGAACAGTAGAAGACCACTGGGGGTTGAATCCTGTCCTGGTGCTTATGTTTGACTTTATTACATAAAGTGACTTTGATACAGCAGATATGTCTCAAGTTATTCTTATGGGAGTCTGTATCTTATTATTAAAGAATGCCTTGAAAACTGAAATGAAGAATAGCCACTGCTTACTGAATACCTTACTATGTTTCAGGCACTGCAGTACATTTCTTGAATCAAAACCAGGCACATAGCATTGCCAACATTTTTTTACTGTAATAGTTTGTATTAGAACTAGGATTTGTGCCAGGGTCTTTTGGGCTTTAAAGTCAAGAGTTTTACTAGACCCCTAAAGCTAAGAAGATAGACATGTAAATAAATGAATCAGCATTCATTACCCTCTGCTTGGCTGTGGATTGAATATGACCATGTGCTTCATGCTCCTGCTACCATGATGGAGGACTGTATCCCCTCTAATTCTAAGCCAGAATAAACCCTTCTTCCCTTTAGTTGTTTCTTGTTGGGTTATGAGAAGAGAAATAGATACAGAGAGAAATATCTTGAACCTCATTTTTCTTTTGAGAGTTCTGAAGGGACACCCCTTGCTCAGTGTATCTGTATTATTTTGTGAATAATTCTAGACCTCCCTTCCTTCACTTTTCTCTTTGGACCTGAACTAGTAGTTTGTAGACCATAAGACTGGTTATCATCTAAGGACTTCTTCACCGCTCTCATGAGGGGCCCTGCTTGCTCTCTTTTTCTAGGAAAGTGGAAGGATGCATAGGAGGAAAAGGTTTTGATGCCTTGCCTATGTAGAACAAAACCCGTATCAATCCAGTCTAAGTATGTAATGCTTAGGTATGTAGTATTAAGTGAAATAAGTTTTTGGAATTTTAAAGTTTGTTTCATTTGCTGTTTAGAAATTTTGCACAGTTGAATTTATTTTTCTTAATTTTGAGTTCTTTATATATTAAAGGTACTACTATGCCCATTCTCAATTTGTACTATGAATATTTTGGTCATTCTTTTTTTTTAACTTGCTTCTGGTACATTTCACTGATAAATATTTCTTTTATTGCATTGTGTTTAAGATATAGGTCTTTTTAAAAACCGATTGGAAGCTTTATGTACAAGATGAGGGCTCATTAGTAGGCCATAATGCTTGATGGTTTCATTTTGCTTCATGGGTAAAGAAGGATCTTTCTTGATATGCAGGTCTTTATCCTTCCTCCTTTCTGCTGTTGCCTGGTATCCACAGCTCTGAAATTCCTTGGTTCCTGCTCTAATACTGGTTTCTGAGCACTCTTAAAGTCTGGTACAAGATACTGTAGACTCCTCATGTACTTTTCCCACCCCAGATTTTAGGCTACCATTTCTGCATAGAGCTGCTCATTCTTTGTGGGCAAAGATCTATAGAAACCTAAGGTAGTGGTTTGGCTCTGTCATGAGCTGTAGGCCTGGAGATCTGTATTTAGTTGTTTTTTTTTTATTGTATTTAGAGAGAGAGAGAGAGAGAGAGAGAGAGAGAGAGAGAGAGAAGGCATGCCTAGGGATCCTGCCACATCTGTCTTTACGTGGGTACTAGTGAATTGAACCTGGGCTGTCAGGCTTTGCAAGTAACTGCCTTTAACCACTGAGCCATTTCCCAGCCTTGTATTTAGTTTATTATTTATTTATATTTTGAGAATAGGTGAGAAATGTTGATGAAATTCACTCTATTAGAAGTAATCACTACTTGGTGAGTGGTTGGAGGCTCTCAAGCGAACTTTGAAAGGTTCCCCATCATACAAGTCTGTTTAGTGTTGAGCGCTGTGTGCCAGTGCTCAGATGGTTCTTATCAGTAGCTTTGAAATTGCTTGCCTCTTTCACTTTGCATGTCCTGTCTAACCTCAAGAAAGGAAGATTTAAAAAAAAAATTGCAAGGAAAGGATTTGTGGATCCTTAAAATCTAGCTGCTACTTTGTTCTCCTTCCCAGTTGGTTTTTCATTGTAGTTGATGTAGTCTTGATTTGGCATTTGTAGTTTTTGTACAATTTTAGATGAATTCCCCTACCCCCACCACCAAAGAAGAACAAAATATTTTGGTGGTTTTCAAGAAGTTGAAGTAAACATTCCTTTTTTATACTTAACATTTTTAAGATGTTCAGAATCACATTCCTGAGTCAGTTGCCAGTGACTTTCCTATTATTGGAGGGAGGACAGTACCTCCAATAACAGAACACACATGTACTGGACTAGAGAGGTGTAGGAGGAATGTCTTACCACTGGTCTAGTCAGTCAGTTTTGAGTGCTTCTGCTTCTGTCTACATCTGCTCCAGGACTCTGTGTGTCCCACCTTCCTGTGCTTGCCTACAGTTTCTGTCTTAGAAGTTTGGCTTCTGGGGCTGGAGAGATGGTTCAGTGGTTAAGGTGCAGCTTGCCTGCAAAGCCTAAGGATCTGGGTTCAATTTCCCAGTACCCACATAAAGCCAGCTGCACAGAGGGTGGTGCATGTGTTTGGAGTTCATTTGTAGTAGCTGGAGGCTCTGGCGCACCCATTCATATGTTTATTCTCATTCTCTCTGTCTGCCTTTCTCATAAATAAATAATAAATAAACAGAATATTTTTTTAAAAGAAGAAAAGACTGGCTTACCTACTGACCTTCCTGCTTCACTTTTTTACTGGCCTGTGTAGTCTCATTATTTTCTATATTTCTAAGAAAAACTGATCATCTAAACCCATCATTTTGATTCACTTTCATTTTTTCCTTAGCCAGCCTATATTGACTGTCTGGGATCAAAGGTTTCCATCTCTGCCTGTGCATTGTATGTCGTTCTGGTGGAGGCAGCAGGACATCATGATATATGATGACTGCCTGGGTAGCAAGGAGCCAGGAGTGAGGAGCAAGCTAGAGCTGAACGCGTAACAGATTCTCTCAGGTAGAGTGTTGCGGTTAGCTTTCTAGTTGCTGCACCGAAAGAACCCAAGCAAAAGCGGCTTGTGGAGGAATGGGTTTATTTGGCTTACGGACTTGAGGGGAGACTCCATCCTGGCACAGAAAACGATGGCATGAGCAGAGGGTGGACATCACATCACCTCTGCCACAGCACTGCAAACAGCGGCAGGAAGGTATGCCAAATACTGGCAAGGGGGAGCTGGCTTATAACCCCCATAAGCCCGCCCCAACAACACAGCTCTAGTGGTTCTAATTCCCGAATTGCCATCAGCTGGGGATCGATCTATCAGAACACATTCATTTATTTGTGGGGGACACCTGAATCAAACCATGACAGGTAGTATGGGGCTTGTTTTTAATTAGTTCAGACAAGCAAAAATCAGTATTATAGAAAAATATTATAGAAAATAGCTAATACTTATATATCAGAATCAACTGCAAAGTCTGCCTTGGTTTGTTGATATTTTCTATTTGTACTGTGACTTCAGTAGCATGATGTGGCAGAATGATATGTATTAGTCAGCTTTCATAATGAAATATCCAAGAGTGGCTGATTTTATTTTAAAAAGTGGCTTCTTTTAAAAAAATTACTTTTATTTTTTATGACATGTTATATTCTTATATTTCCTCTTCCCTGACCCCATTCCACTGAGAGCCCTCCTCAGTGGGGTTATTGGTATTCATTGTGGGGCCCTGAAGACCTTTATATGTAGGGGTCAGGGTCAGGGGATGGAAAACTTCACATACTTGGAGGGGCCAGCTCAATAACATTGGCCTCAACTGGCTCTGGCTCCACCTTGGGGTGGTTAGTACATTTAAGGAGGTGTGAGGTAACCTTGCCAGACAAAAAGCCAGGGAGTTAAAAGGGCTAGACAAAGGCTGTTATTAGAACAGCTTGCTTTTCAGGCAACTAGTTTCAGAATTCCCTAAGAACTACTTTAATCTCTTTTCAAACATTGCACATGTGCAGAGCCCAGAGGACAACTTGGGATGTCTGTCCTACCTTATCTGAGGCAGGGTCTGTTTGTTGTTCACTGCTGCACTCGCCAGGTTAGCTGACCTGTGAGCTTCTGAGTCCCCTGTCCATGCCTCCCATTTTTGTCTTAGGCATGCTGGGATGATAGACACCCACCTCCCCATTGACTCTTATGTGGATGCTGGGAATCCAAACTCTGGTCCTCACACTTCTCCCCAGCCAAAGACTGTTAGGTCTCTCCTTCTAATTGGTGACAAAGGTTCAAACACAGGTGTTCTTGAGGGACAAACTAAAACATATATAAATGTAGTGACCGCTTATGGAGAACTCAGGAGTATAGATTGTAGACCTGTTTTTGCTGTTCTAAAAGACTCTAAATTCTTCATCAGATAAGTTCTTAAAATATAGATTGGTTATAGTTCCTAAGGTACTGTGGACCCTGTAAACCTGTGGCTGGGAGTATACTGTTATTAAGTTGGGGAAGGTAATTTTCACAAGGATGTCAGAATAGAAAGCTGGTGTAATGTGAAATGATATATATGCAAAAAATCCTGGGCTGCAGAGATGGCTCAGCAGTTAAGGCACTTGCCTATAAAATCTAATGACCCCAGTTCAATTCCCACTTAAAGCTGGATGCACAAGTGACACGTGCATCTGGAGTTTCTTTGCAGTGGCCAGAGGCCCTGCTGTGCCCATTCTCTTTCTCTCTCTCTCTCTTTCTCTCTCTCTCTCTCTCTCTCTCTCTCTCTCTCTCTCTCTCTGTCTCTCTCTCCCCCCCCCTCTCTCTCTGCTTACAAATAAATATTTTTAGGGGCTGGACAAATGGCTCAGCTTTTAAGGTGCTTGCCTACAAAGCCTAAGGACCTGGGTTCGATTCCCCAATAACCACGTAAAGCCAGATGCACAAGGTGGCACAAGAGTCTGGAGTCCGCTCACAGTGGCTAGAGGCCCTGGTACATTATCTCTATTTGCCTCTTTCTCTTATTCATTCATAAATAAATAAAAATAAATATTCAAAAAAATACAAAATGAGAATGATCCGACTCATCTTAGAAACAGACTTGGGAGTTTCATGGTAGAATATTCTCATCTGATAATTGATGATGGGATAAATAATATATTTATTACAAACAAATTATTGCAAATAAATAAATCTTTATAAGGTTAATTCAGATATTAGTTGTAATCACAGACTTTTCCCAAATAAAATTGTCCATTAGTACTGTAATGCACTGTTGTAAGTGTAATGTTGAAACTTGAAATGCTTTTGGTCTTTATCTTTGGGAAAAAAAAAAACTACTGTTGGTATTTGGAATAGTTAAGTAACTTGGGTTTTTTTATTATTGTTTTTTCTATAGGATTTAAGTGCCCTGTATGCTCAAAATTTGTACCCTCAGATGAAATGGATTTGCATCTTGTGATGTGTTTAACAAAGCCAAGAATAACCTATAATGGTAAGTCTAGTGCCTGATAGTAACATTTTAAAGTAGAATCACCTTAAAATAATAATGTAAATAGAATTATCTTACTTAATATGAATTTCATGCTTTAAGTAAAAGTTAAATGGCTGGGAAGGACTTATTAATTCCTTAAAGCAGTTCTTCTCAAATTCTGGTGTCAGAATGCCTTTACACATTTAAAAACTTGAGAAGTTTAGGATTTTGCTTATATGTTATATCTATTAGTATGTGCCACTAGGAATTAAAACAATTTAAGATTTTTGCATATTCATTTAATCCAATAATTTTCAAGTGAAAAATTTTTTCCAAGAGACATATTTACTGTCAAGACTGGCATTGTCTTATCTTCATGCAACCTCAATGATATCCATCTTGATGACAAAGAGTTACCACATCTTTGTCTGCATTCGGTTTTTATGGTAAATGTACTGGAAAACTAGTATACTGGAAAGAATGGGAATGAAAAAGGCAAATGCTATTTACCATTACTATAAAAGTAGTATTTATGCTGTTAACATAAAAGGATATCCAAAACTCCCTCTTTTCTCCTATTCCAGGAGATTTTTGGACCACACTTTGAGAATGGCTATACTAAAATAAATCTTTGGGGTTGGATCTATGCACAAAGTAATGTTTATGACGACCATGTTCAAAAGTAAGGAGGCTGCATGTGGTTGAAAACACAACTCTCTTTGTGCTTAAAAATGTATTTAAAAAATGAAAGATACATATGAGCAGTTATCTAATAAATAGTGAGGGAGATGTCTAGTGAAAGACAAGAAACACAGGAGACAGAGCCCAGAACTCCACCCATGCCACAGACTGGTGCTTTGGGCTCTTGTGACCAAAACTCTGGATATTTAAGATCTTCCATGTAGTCCCAGCTTGCTTTGGAATAAACCTGAGGGGAAAATAAAAAAATAGTTCCTTTCTGACTAATAATTTAGAATAAAAATGATGAAAAAGTGAAAGTATTTTTCCAAAAGTTTACTAATAAAAAAACCAGTTGGGTATGGTGGTGCACACATAATTCTAGCACTGAGGTGGGAAGCCTGTGTGGCAAGATAGCCTTACAAAAACTAAAGTGGAAAAATAAAAAGAATTTCACTTTTAGCTGAGTGCTATTTATTTTTTTTAATGAGATAAAACTTTATTGGTTTAAAAGAAATTCTACACCATTGAAACAAAAGTCTGATGATGTCTGTGAGAGATTTTCTAGACTAGGTTAATTGAGGTAGGGGAGCCCCACCGTGACTGTAGGTGGAACCATCCCAGGGGCTGGAATCCTGGACTGTTTAAAATGTGGAAAGCTAGCTGGCGAAGCAGTATGAGTCACCCTGTCTCTACTTCCTTCCCTTTCATGTGATGATGTGATGCCAATTTTCTGCTCTTCCATGTTTTCCCGAACACGGTAGACTTTGCCTTCTGGAGCTGTAGGCTGAAATAAATCCTTTCTCCTTAAAATATAAATATAAATATAAATGTGTGTGTGATTCTAGCTTTGCAAATGTAAAATTAGGTTTGAAATAAAAGTAGTAGCAAGAATACTAGTAATTTGTGATTGGCTGAATTCAGTAATTATCTTTTAGCACTTATGCGAGACCTCGGATGGGGTGTAGCAGAATGAGACAGGTCTCAATAGCCTCTGATAAATCACTGAAAACAAGCATGTTCTCTTGAGTTCTCTAACTGATTTAGGGCACCCCCCCACACACACACACACACTGTACTGTCTCTAGCACTCCCTGTAGTAGGGTGGTGACAATAGAGTTTCTTTTCTTTCAAAAATGGCTTTTTAGCCAATACTTTAAATAATAAGTGTACATAGTGGTTATGAATTTGGCTATTTTACATAATCTTAAAATTCAGTTATATAAAAGTTTCATTTAAGCTCAAAATTTGAGGCTGTTGGGCTTGTTTCTGTCCTTGTTCCATTCTCTAATTACACTCTTAATTATGTTTATTCTCTTTGAATCTAAAGCCAGAATTTTTTTTTC
This sequence comes from Zapus hudsonius, assembly GCA_004024765.1. NCBI lineage: Eukaryota > Metazoa > Chordata > Mammalia > Rodentia > Dipodidae > Zapus > Zapus hudsonius. Next base: position 50,207 of record PVHP010005339.1, read on the forward strand.
AGAGAGAGAGAGAGAGAGAGAAGAGAGCACCAGGGCCACACCTTATGGGTCTGGCTTATGTGGGACCTGGGGAATTGAACCCAGGGCCTTAGGCACTGGAGGCAAGTGCCTTAACCGCTGAGCCATCTCTCCAGCCCTAAAGCCAGAATTTTTTAAAGCACTAGATTTCCTTGAATATAAGAAGAACAATCATTTGGAATCATAGTGTTCTATATTTATTTATTTTTTGTGTTTCTAAAATAGACTTTTGTGATACTACATGATGTAATATTTGAACTTTTCATTTCCTGATTTATTTGTGTTTAAATCATTAAACTTTTCTACTATATTGTCTCAAAATGTAACTTCAATGTGTTCCCTTCTCTTGGTGAGTATAGAACCAATGAGTGCAACTCAAAGATGAGAGTACAAAGAGGTGTATAACTTACAGCAAGTAAGGATGTTCTTTAGGGTGAGGGTTGTACTGGGGAGCCCTCTATATTCAATAGGCAAATACATGCAGAGGTGGGCACATGCGTGAGCATGCTGCTTAAGGTGTACATTGCTGTGACACTCAGTGCAAGGTTATAGGTTGTATGTTTAAAAAGGAGGGATGCCAGACCTGAATACTTCTTGGCAGAAATTTTAATATTTAAAAAAAACATTTTTCATGTATTTATCTGAGAGAGAATGAGTGGGGAGAGAGAGAGAGAGAATGAGAATGGTCACACCAGGGCCTCTTGGCCTCTGCAAATGAACTCCAGGCATATGTGCTACTTGGTGTGTCTGGCGACATGGGCACTGGGGTATCGAACCTGAGCCACCAGGCTTTGCAAGCAAGTACCTTTAACCATTGAGCCATCTCTGCAGCCTCAGAGTCTAATATTTATAAGGAGCAAAGCTATGTCCAGGTGTTTTTAGTTGGTTCCTCTGTCATTCTGTTATTTTTAAAGTAACTTTAGAAGCAGTTTAACACTTAAAAGAACAGCAACTTTCTTCTTAAGAGTAAGGGTTTACCCCTAAAACTTCCTATACCATTTAGTGGCTAATAACAGCAAGAAACCCAGTACATAACATCTTTTGCTTGGGTGTATGACAAACTAAAGATTCAAGTTTTAATCTAATTCCAAAATTTGTAAACTAAATATAAAGTTGCCATTCTTAAATTGATTAGGCTGTGCCTTGAGATTTTAAGAATGTATTGATTATAAAAATTCATAGCAAGAACAAAAAAATAAGTCACAAAATTTATAGTGTTTGAAATTCAAAGTATATAAAGAAGAGACCTTGACCTGTACTGGTCTCTGGGGTGTTAGAGAAAGGTGTGACATGGGTAAAATGACTGCCTATCATAGACAAAGGGATTCTGTCACCACCTTGCTTTTAGAGGCAGAACCCCCAGAATGTCATTTATGACATTGGTGACGAGTCTCTATGAAATCTGGCCCTGCCAGTGCCTAAACAAAGCATCTGGTATTGTCAGAAAGTTTAGACTGAGGTGACTTAGAATTGCTGAAACAGAATGCTTTTTAGTGACAGGGGCTCCTTATTGCTTCATACTTGAATTCTTGAATGTTGACTGATAGATTGGGTCTATAATGCTCAGTTTTTTCCAGTATATAATGCTTATTTATATATTGTAGCGTCTTCCCCGAAGTAGTCAGATCTGATTTTTAAAAATTCATTTCTTAAGTATCTCTAAAAATTCATAATTGGAAAGGTGAATAGTTGGGTTTGTTTTTAGATTGTCTCTATTTAGAGATGAACTCCTGGGAGGGGGGTGAGTTCCAGACATTTTGAATATAAATTGGTAGTTTAGAGTTTGATATTCACCCCTTACAGAGATAATACTTACAATGTTAGTTTGGTTTCAGACTAGCCTACAACTTTTATTTTTTAATCCATATGTCTCAATATCCAAATCATAGTATCTATAGGTGAAAATTTGTGACAGCTGGTTTAGCAGAGCTTCAGAGAGAAAGCCCAAGGCACTCATGTCGGAAAAGGGTCCTGAATGAGAAGGTACGGTCTATTGCTAGGGGAATTGTGGCAGGACAAAAAATTTCAGAATTCCACAATGAGTATTCATCAACATAGATGTCCTGCATCAGTCAGGGATTGACGGTGTCATAGACTTTCCTCTATTTCCTGGGTTTCATAAGTTACTTTATAGATTTCATCATTCTTGTGTAGTCTGAAGACCACGTATAAATACTGTAAGCAGAGTCAGTCTATCTTCATTTCCTTGTTCTTCAAAAATGTTGTAGAATAAAAGGTTAGTTAAATATTAGCAGTTGTGTTAATCCTGAGATCACAATATATTTAATCTCTTATAAAGTTCAGTTTTTGCTGAAAAACTCTGTCATTATAGGCAATAAATTTATTTTCTCTCCTTTTGTTTTGTTGGGTATGAAACAGTTCTGTGTATGCTAGGCAAGTGCTCTGCTACTGAACTACATACCCATCCTAGTCAGGTTTATATTTAAGAAATGTTTCCTGTGTGTGTATGTCATGTGCAAGATGGAACTTGAAATAGTTTGTCTTCTGAGAGTTAAATTTAAACTCGTGTAGTGAATCAAAACAGAGCTATTCAGAATAATCAGAAAGTAGGCCAGCTCTAGCATAGAGCAAAATACGACTATCACTTTGTTAGTCAACATACTGACTGACTTGTTCTACAGTGGAAGTGTCATGAGCAGCTCCTACTTCACTTTCTGTGGAGACTTTCTCATTGAGCTCTCAAGTGTTCCAGGTGGGATTATGCCAGGCAGACAGCCTTAATTCTTAATCTTAATTATCTTAATTCACCATATTTGTGTGAAAGAACACATTTTTTCCCTTTATAGATACAGTCTAGCCTTCCAGGCAGTTGAAGTTCTTGTTTTGTTATAAACTTGCTTTCTGCCTTACAGACATTTTCTTGAAGATTTCTGACCCCCTGTATTTTAAATTTGGTGTGTTCAGTATGCTTTCTCAAATTAACATGTTCCTGAAAATTGAAGTTATTTGGGCTGGAGAGATGGCTCTTGCCTGCAAAGGCAGAAGGCACTTGCCTGCAAAGCAGAAGGACCTGAGCTCGATTCCCCAGTGATCACGTAAAGGCGTACAAGGTGGCACATATTTCTGGAGTTCGTTTGCAGTGGATGGAGGCCCTGGTGTACCCATTCTCTCTCTGCCTCTTTCTCTTTCTCACCCTCTCATAAATAAATAAAATATTTTTTAAAAATATTGAAGTTATTTTTTAAAAATAAACTAGAGTGATAGCTCAGTGGAGAGAACTTCCTTAGCATGAGGCCCTGGGTTCCACATCTACAATCATAAAGCAAAAACAAAAACACCTTGACTGTCAATCACCAAGCAGAATATTAAGGGAAGTAGTTTTCATTGACTGAGCAATAGGTGAACTCTGCCCCTGAGGGAGGGTTCTGTTACATGAGGCTAAGTTTTAATGTAAAGTAGATCCCTAATTTTAGGTTTTCAACTTCATAAATATTATATTATGAAGCAGTACTGAAGTGAAGACAATTACTTTGTTTTTGAGATAGGTTCTCACTCTAGCCCAGGCAGACCTGGAACTCTCTCTGTAATTGGCCTCGAACTCACAGCAATCCTACTGCTGCTGCTACCCCAGTGCTGGAGATTAAAGGTATGCACCACCACACCTGGCAGAGAGTTATTTTTTAGCTGTTGTCCATGGAGTAACATCAAAGGGAAAAAAATACTATTTTATAGAATTATTCAAGTAAATGATATGCCAAAAGACTTTAGTTGAGGGGAGAAAAATACTTGGGATTTCTATAGAAAAGAATAGTCCTCATTAAGGATGAATTTGTGATAATAAAAAATTTGGAATGAAAGTCAACAGAGTTAGAAATATCCCCAAGAACTTTTAAAATGAATACAAGGGTCTGGGGAGATAGTTTAGTGGGTAAAGTGCTTCCTCCAGAAGCATGATGCCCTGAGCTTGGACCCCCAGAACCCGAGGTGCCAAGCATGGCAGTGCATATGTAATTCTAGCACTGAAGAGGCAGAGATGGGAAAACCCTGGGTGTGCTGACTAGCTAGTCTAGTTCAATATGAGACCCTGTCTCAACATAGTGAGGAGCGACTGAAGAAGACGAGTTGCCAACCTCTATGGCGCATATAGGCATGTACACCAATATACATTTGAAGTTCCATGCACCCCACACTACACACACATACATGGGCAAAAAATGACTGTTTACTTAAAATCATTAAAATTATAAAAAGATGAATAGGGAAACGGAAAGGGCTTGAAATGTAGTTGTAGAGTGCTTGCCTAGCATGTACAAGGTCTTCAGTTCAATCTCTAGCCCCTCACCCCAATATAAATTTTTGAGAATAAAAATGGAATCTTCATTACTTAATGATTTTAAATGCTTAACTAATTTATTTAGAGACAGAGTCTTACCATAATGCTTAGGCTGGTCTCAAACTCTTGGGACTTACCACCTCACCCTCCCAAGTACTAGTACTACAGGCATATGCCACCATGCCCAGCCTTTAATGATTCTTAATTTGTCTGATTTTATAGATTTTTCTATAAACGCTACGTTTGGGGAGAGAGGTCTCCTTTTCCTTCTTTTACTTCAACAGGACTAATGTTTTAGGTTTTCATCATTTCAACATTCTAAGTAAGCTAGCTAACGTTTAAGAAGTAGATCAAATGGCTGAGGAGCCTGGCGCAGCAGTTAAGGCACTTGTTTGCAAAGCCTGCTAGCCAGAGTTTGGTTTCCCCACTACCCACGTAATGCCACATGTGCACTGTGGGGTATGTGTCTGGGCTTTGTTTGCAGTGGCAAGAGGCCATGGCACGCACATTCATATTCATATTCATATTCATATTCTCTCTCTCTCTCTCTCTCTCTCTCTCTCTCTCTCTCTCTCTCTCTCTCTCGTAAAGTTTTTTTAAAAGATCAAACAATGTAGGAGACCAAGTGAAGCAGCCTAAGTATCCACAGAACACAAAGATCTCCTCTTGCGTATCATTATTGCTTTGGTTATAATGTGGTGCTAGCAAACTTATAATAGCTAGGTATGTGTAGTACTTGGGGGCAATAGAGGGTTATAAAAGTGAATTAAGATGAAAAGATAAATCAGAGATGTGCAATGAAGTTTTAAAAAATGTTTTTGGATCTTGGAAGGTTAATCTTGCATTGATGTGCAAAAAATGTAAGAAAAATTACAGACCATTTTGGAAAGGGGTCCAGTAATTTTCAGTGGTGTGTATTACTTGGCCAAGAACTAAGTGATGCATGGGGAAGAAAGAGCTGTCGGGCATTATAAGGGATGGGTGAGGTGATGACTGCGAATGATTGAAGGAAGAGAGCACCTGACTGCTTGCTCTGTTTTACCAGGAGTGGGATCTTGGCAAATAGGAAAGCTATGAAATATGCTTTTGTAAAACAGTTTTTCAAATAGAAGGAGTAAAGACTTTGCAAAAAAAAAAAAGTCATTTTGAGGATTTTGTTGAGATCAAGAAAGATTTTTGCAAAAAAAAATTTTTTTGGAGGAAATTATTTAAGAAATCGCTTCTGAATATTTTCAGTGACCATTATTTGCATAAAACTTTTAAAAGTGCTTTCCCTTTAAAGTCACCTGTGCCATGAACAGGCTTACCAGTAACTGCCCTGGATTTGCCTCTGCTATAACCTTAATTAAGGCTTGCTGTAACATACTGTCTCTGCTTTGGGGGAATTGTATCTAACGTTTTAAGCATATTAAGGTAACATAAGATAATAAATGAATAAAGAAAGATAGTAAATGAAAGTATTCTAGGTAGTCTCATTCCTTTGCCATCTAAATAATTGATAATTTATGATTTACTTGCTTTCTTCCATTTTTCCAATAAACTGATTTTGGCATTTCCAGGCTTTATATAGCTTTAGCACCTCCTAGATTACTTCTAGTTACTCCCATGCCCTTTTAGGTGTAGTCCTTTAAACTACTTAGTGCACCTTTCCCTCTGCTTGGACTTTGTCTTGTAATGCTTTTTGATAGGAGGAAACTAAATACAACTGGTTCAAGATGAAGAGGAAACAGGCTGCTGGAAGTGACTGATGCTAGGAATAGAGCCTAGAACGATGAAGTGTCTGAAAACAAGTTAGGCTCAGAAACTTAAAGGAACCAGGCATGATGGCATACATGCCTTTAACCCCAGCAGAGGTAGGAGGATTGCCATGAGTTCAAGGCCAGCCTGAGACTACATAGTGAATTCCAGGTCAGTCTGGGCTAGAGTGAGTCCCTACCTTAACCCTTCCCCCCCAAAAAAAATAAAATTTAAGGATGAGTGGGCATCCTTATCGGAAAGACAATGGGCAACCCAGAAAAGCTACTAGTGGCCAGTTTGAGCCACAGAACTGATATCATATGGTATTGTATTATAATCTAAACTATAAGTAAATGTATCTAGTCCATACTGATAAAATGAATGAATAAATCTATACAAGAAATGAAAGCTTGGGTTGGAGAGATGGTTCAGCAAATAAATGAATAATTTTTTTTTAAACAGGAAAGTTTAAACCTGGACACTTACACCTAAGAGGTAAACTATATTTCTTTAAGTTTTTATAAATTATAGCATTTTCATTTGCTATAAAAGAATTTTCTCTCTATATTTTGCAGTTTAAGTTCGTTTTGCATGATTTTTAGGTAGCCCAAAACACATGTCCTGGGTGTGGTATGTATATGATGTGAATCACATAATCCTAGCTCACCATTAACATCACAGTAGTGGATAAATCCAAAAGGAGCTGCTTGTGTAACTCTCAGCAACAAAGATATTTTTTCACAGGTTTAGAAAAAAATGTGAAATATTTAATTAGCTCTAATGTTGTGGCATCTTCATAGTGAGAACTCATGTTAAAGTCTTTAATTTTGAACATTTTCTGCTTATTGCATTATATACAGGGTACACGTATATGAATCTAAGCTCCTCTCGACCCTGTGTTCTGTCCTTTATGTCCTGTCCTTTATTTAACCTGCACAGAAGATCTACATCATAACTTTGTACTCTTTTTAGATTGTTTTTGTCTTCTATTAAGGAGCCTGATTTTTTCTCTATATTTGTTTGAAGTCATAGAAAATCTGTGTCTTTAGTGAGAATGGCAGTTGTTTGAACTTCACACTGTTTTTGCTCATTAGTTTTCAGTGGCTGTGACAAGATGTGTGTTTGCCCCCCCCACCCCCAATCACTTAAAAGGAGGGAAGATTTATTTTGTCTCACAGTTTCCTGCTGTGGTTACTTGGTCTCATTGCTTTGGGCCTCTGGAAGGCAGAATACGGCAAGGAGTGTTGTGTGGCAGAGAACACTTGGTATTTGTTGGTTGCCAGAAAGCAAGAGAAGGAAGGATTCTAATATACTCTTGAAGGACATGTCCACTTTGACCTGCTTACTTCAAGTAGGCCCCAAATGAAGATACTGTTATCAAGTGCTTCTGCACATTTTGTTTGCCTTATTCGATTCATCTGAAGCTTGGACACTTCAGTGGCATTGTGGGGCATGCTGCTTGTTCTTAGGTTTCATGTTCTCCTGTGAGATGGGCTTGCTTTGGATGTTGGTAGCCATTTTGATTATGCATGCGTCATTTTCTTCTCTTTCCTTTAAAGCAAAATGCAGCTTAAATGCATACATGCATTCATGTTTTTAAGGCACTATCTCGTTGTTTCCCATAACTGGCCTTGAACTCACAGTCCTCCTGCCTCTGCCTTCTAGGTGCTTAAATATTAGGCATGTTCTACTTTACCTAGTTTTTCTGTTTTATTTGTTGTTAAATTATATTGGTAGATTGTTTTTTTCTTATGTCTACTTGTATTGATTTATAATGTTGCTGGATTTTCAAGTCTTTGATCATGGGGTATTGTTTTAAAACATTGCTATCCAAGGTTCTGCATAAGCAAAAGCCAAGTAAATAAATGAATTTGAAATTCTGTCCTTGCTCTGAAGTAATTTGTATAATACAGGAATTTTTGTTCTCTTAGTGTAGTCCAGCCCGTGTGTTCAGAGCATTTTGAGCACTGGCCACTTGTGCTTGTTAGTTGTATTGTGGTGTCTCTCTGCTATGATTTTATGGATGTGACTCAACTTCTTCCACCATTGATGGTGTTTCTCCTGGATTCTGTAAACATGAAATAAACCCTTTGCTTTCACAAGCTGCTTGTGGTCAGGTGTTTGTTGTCACAATGAAAAGTAACTGCAACAGAAGGATTTGTTTTGGTCTACAGTTTGAGGTCCCTGTGGGTCAAGATGGGAAGGCATGACAGTAGAGCATGAACCAGCTGGTTACATTCAGCCAGTCACAAAGCAGAGTGTTCTCAGCTCCTTTGCAATCCAGGCTGTGACCCTAGGCTATGGGATGAACCTTTACATTTCAGTTAACCTAATCTAGAAAATCCCTCACAGTCATGCTCAGATCTTTGTTTCCATGGTGACTCTAAATCCCATCAAGTTGACAATTAAGATGAACCATCACAGGGGCTGTAAATTTCAGTGTGTTTTGACAAAGCCTATTATGTCTACAATTAAAGAATCATAAAGAATAGATTAACCAACCTAAAATATTGATATAATGTACCTATTGTCTTTCTGGTGATAGTTTTTCATAGTCATAGTCTTGGGCTTTCCAAGTATATAATTGTGTCACAAATAGTGACCATTTTAGCTGCTTTTGGTCAATTTTTATAATTTTAATTTCCTTTATTCTGACTTGTATTTGTGAAACAGTGTTAAGCTAAGGTTGTAGTTAACTTATTTATTTTGTCTATTTTTTGCTACATTGGGAGTACTTATATTAGTATAGCTTTTGGATATTTGATAGTGTTCTATTTAAGACGTTGAAAGAAATGAAATTGGACAAGTTTGGCTAGTATCATTTTTGAGTCTTACAATTAATATTATGCTTGCTTCAAAAAAAATTTTAGTAGACTTCCATTCCCTTGTTCTGATTCTTTGTAAGTGGTGACATTAAAAGTCATAGGTTTTTAAAAGACTTAATATTATTCCCTGTGGGACTATATAAACTTGATGCTGTTTTTAAGGATCCACTTAGACAACTCTGCTTTTCCTATGGAAATTAATCTCTGAAAAAAATTTTAATTTGTTTATATTTCCCACAAGCATGCCTGTTTCATAACTGCACATAGTCAAGCAAAATTGTTTTTTAGGTTAATGGTTATTTGTGGTATGTTTATCCAAATATTAGGAATGTTCTTCCCAGGTTTGGGCATTTGTTTTCTAGTTTTGAATTGTGATCAAAGGATATAGTTTATTGTTCATTGTTTCTATATTTTTAAATTTCATTATGATTTTTTTTCTTTTTTTCTTTCTTTCTTTTTTTTTTTTTTTTTTTTTTTTTTTTTTTTTTTTTTTTTTTTTTTTTTTTTTTTTTTTTTTTTTTTTTTTTTTTTTTTTTTTTTTTTGGTTTTTCAAGGCAGGGTTTCACTCTAGCCCAGCTGATCTGGAATGATTTTCTTTGTGCTTTTTTTTTTTTGTTTCTGGTCATTTTTTAATAAATGTTGATTATTAACCCATATATATATATATATATATATATATATATATATATATATATATATACACTTCCTAATATGGTTAACTAATTTTTAAATCCACCATATTATCCTTTCTGGTTTTATGATTTTAAAAAAATGTTTCACTAAGTGCCAGTTTTTCCTTGTTCTTTTTAAATTTGGGATTATTTTTATTGATTATTTTCACAAATACAGCTGTAATACCTTAAATCCCCACTTTTTTGAAAGCATACTATTCCTTTGTGTGATCAGTGATGAAATTAGTACAGTTTCTATTTCTCATTCTTCAGTTATTTATTTTATTGCTGTGCTGAGGATTGAAACCAGGGCCTCAAATGTGCTAGGCAAGCTCTCTTGCCCTTGACTGCAGCCCAGGGCTATCAAAATGTAATGATTACATTATCTTAATTTTACTTTGTGTTGTTGGATGCTTTGATATTTCTCTTTGCTCTGCCAGCTTTAATTAAGTAGCATTATTGAGTCAGTTCTCTTCCCATTCATCTGTGCCTCCTCCAGTAGCGTGAATGGGAGCTTCTACCTGTTGCTCAGTGCTTTCTCTAGTCTCCTGAAACCTGTTTTTTTGTTTATGGAACATATATTCTGCAAAACACAGTGGTGCAGGCTTGGTAGTACAAACCTGTGATCCCAGCACTTCTGGAGACTGAGGCAGGAAGATGTTGAGTTCACTGACAGCCTCGGCTGTGTTTAGCAATGTGTAGTGTGTCTCAAAAAACAAATGCTGTGATACCCAAAACCTATAAGGCCTCATCCCCTCATTGAATTTACCTATATATTTCATACAGAGATCATAAAATACTGGCTAAGTCTAACTCACGGGCACATTTTCATTTTGCTTATAGGGTATCAAAAATGTGTTTTGTGTCCACAATTTGAACTTGAGAAATTTATCTAGAAACTTAAATTCAGTATTTAGCCACACTGGGACTTTACTCCCTCTGGGCATACTTTGCTAACAACTGGCCTTAGATAGGTCTGTGACCCTTACATATGTCTTATCAGTAAGTCTGCTCATTATGTCACCTTCTCTAGAAGGATTAAAAGAGAGAAGGCCTCTGTTTTAGTCTCAGGCTGCAGTACTACCCCATTTCTTATTAGATGCAGTCTAACAATTTCATATAGAATTCTAGTTTGTCAGTCTGATGTTTTTTTTTTTTTTTTTTTTTTTTTTTTTTTTTTTTTTTGGTTTTTCAAGGTAGGGTCTCGCTCTAGTCCAGGCTGACCTGGAATTCACTATGCAGTCTCAGGGTGGCCTTGAACGCATGCTGATCCTCATACCTCTGCCTCCCAAGTGCTGGGATTAAAGGTGTGCACCACCATGTCTGGCTGATGGTAGTTTTGATGTAACCTAACATGGATTGTTCCATTGGATAATACTGTTGGAGTGGACACTTCTGGCATTATTGCTGTCATAAAATTTTGTTTATATTCAGCTAGCATTTAGTTCTCTTTAGCTACTGTAACATTGATTAGCTGTTATTTCTTTCTAACCATAAGTATTAAAGGTCATGTAACATAGCTATTATGGCTTAAAACTTCTTTTTGTTTGATTTTTTTTTTATAAAGGGTCTTGTTAGGTTGCACTTGAAATTGTGATCCTTTGCCTCTGTATCCCAAAAGCTGATATGATAGAGTTTTGCTACCATACTTACAGTATTTTGTCAAAAATGAGGCTGAAAAGATATTTGTTAGTTTAATTAAACATGTTCCTTTTTTCCATGAGACTATCTTCATTTGCATGATATCATTAGGTCTTCAGATTAATCTTAAGATACATGTCAAGCAGGTTTCCTCAGTCTACTTTAGACTGTAGAAAACAGATTCACTGGGAAGTGTTTTTGGATTCCATTTGTTTTTGAGCTAGTAATCACATCTTCATAGTCTGCCTGCCTTTATGCCAGATGTAGTGCTGTATCTTCTTACCACTGCCTTCTGAGGTAGAAACTGTTTTTTCCATATATCCTAAATAAATTGGAGGAGTTGAGATTGATGGAGTAACTTTTTTCAGTGTGTGTGGGGTTTTTATTTATGTTGAGTTTCTATATTTTCAAATTGCTTGACATTTTATTGCCATTAAGAGCCTACATGTATTAAAGCTTTATGCATTATTTTAATTTGTAAAACACAGTAATACAACAAGTTTAAAATCATAGAAATTGATCATTGTTGTAGCTGTTTTTTCAGGACTGATGTTTTTTTCTCTTTGTAGTGATTCAAGACAAATGAATTTTAGTTCAAAGTACAGTTTATTCTATTTTTGTATGTACTCAACAATTTTAAGTTTTTTCAAGTAAGCAGTTCATTTATGAAAATACTTCTCTAGAATAGAGAAAAATCAATGTGATTATGAATTTTTTTCCTTTTTTGTCTGACAGAAGGTGCATAGATTGAAAATTAGTTTGGAAGATTGACAAATAATTTCATAATTATTTCATAGGTGACTTATGGCTACTTGTATTTTATAAGGAATCTAGTTTTGCTTAACACTTACTTTTTGAGTTTTCTTTTAAAGGCAAGCTAGGAACAGAAATGCAGGAAGACAGTATCAGATCTTTTTGTATGTTTTAGTTGTTTTTCTTTTTTAGCATTTAAAGTTTGAGTTTCATTTTATATTTCAGTTACATTTTGTTGGACAAAGTTCTGAATGGGAATATATTCCTTGATGTCTGTGAAAATCATCAATAGTTACAAACACTATCTCCTTTAAAAAAATTGACCTTTTGTTTTGGTTTGGTTTTTGGAGATTAGGGTTGACTGTAACATCCCAAGCTAACATCCCAACTTGAGGTTTTTTTGCCTCAGCTCCTCAGTGTTTAGGATTATAGGTATGTGCCACCACACCCAGCTAAAAGAATTAATCTCAGTTTTGCATGGCTTCTCTCAATGCAGGGGAAGGATAGCTTCATGTCAATATAATCAGTTTTTAGTTCTGTTTCAAAGAAAAGGCATTGCTGTGGTGCTCTTCAGCAGCATCTTGACAGAAGATGATTCTGAAAGGGATGGAGGCTGACAGTGACCAAGAAAGACAGAGTAGAAAAGCCAATACCATGCTTTTATTGATATATTTATCTTACATTAAAAATGTTAGCTTCAAAAAAAGTTAGCTTCACTTTATTAAATATTTCTAAACCCTATTATAATATTTGAGTACAGTAATAGCTCATGGATAAGAAATGTAAAATATTAGTATTGACTTCTTTTAAACTAACTAAAAGATAATACATGATAGTTATTAATAAACCTTGTAAGCCCCAACTTTTCATTATTTGAGTAATCGCTTCTTACTAATAATTGTGAATTTTTCAATTCTTGATTTTTCTAGGGATTATTTCACATTTCAGCTGCTTTTGTTTTCAACTGCTATCATTGAGGGTTCAAGAACAAAAAATAAGTCTTCAGGTAAAATGCCTGATCCATAATAGTGCTTGGCATTGTATCTTGCTGAAAAGATCATATACCTGTTTGGATGCTTCATTTGAACTTAGAGTTGTGATGGTTATAACACTTGTGCATGGACTTTTTTTGGCTGCTTTCTAACAAATTCAGTCTGTATTTGTTTTGTTTTAAGTTTTGGCTGTCTGCTTTTTTTCATGTCTCGATCTGCAATAATTGTATGATTATGTGCTTGGGCCTGCTAAATATTTTAATTTTGTGTAGTTGGCTGCTTGACTTTTAAAGTCTTTTTTTTTTTGACAATACAAATTTAAGAGCAAATTTAAGTGAAATACCAAGAAATTTGTAGTTCACAAATATGTGCATTATCTACCATATATTTTACCAAAATTACATGGCAATTGAAGTTTCTGACCCTCATTTGGACTCAACCATATTGCAAGTGCTAGTTTCAGTCCATTGTGTGGCTATTGGTGATCACTGTGGGCAGTGCAGGACATTCTACTGGCTATCTCTGTGGACAGTGTAGAACATTCTGTTGGCTGTCACTGTGGACAATACAGAATATTCTATTAGCTATAATTGTGGAAAGCATAGAACATTCTATTAACTGTCATTATGGACAGTGTAGAACACTAGATAAGATTGTTTCAAACTTTTCAAGTAGCTAAGTATAAACTTATTTCAATTACCAATTTTTATAAAATTTTAACAACTCCAAAAATTGAAGCATGTGACGTTCTTTAAATATGCAGTCATCTCTGACTTGTGATCGTCAAATTTAAGGTTGTCTGATTCTGCCCATAATATCAATATTTATACTTACTTTAAAGTGAAATTATTTCTTGTAGCAAAATTCATGGATTAGGCAAAAGCAAGGACTTAACACCAGCCTAAATTTGAATCCTGGTCCCAGAAATTAACTAGTTTAATAGCATCTGGTAAGTTACTTCCTTGAGTGCCAGTTCGCTTATAAAAAAATGCAGTAAGGTGGAATTTGTAGTGCTATAAAATATGGAACGAAACCACGCCTGTATGCCATAATTAGGTGCTATCATTTGCATGCTGTTGTTTCCAGCCTGTCAGTTACATGGACTATCTAGAAATGGCTAGGTCAGAAGTCTCCGATTGAAGTCCCAGGTTTCAGATGGTGGCTAGGTAGCCCAGGCTAGTCTTAGTCATGAATTTATTCTTCCTGTCTCAGCATTCTGATTGGTGGGATTATAAGACTGTGCCACTATGCCCAGCTCAACTTTAAATCTTACACACTTTCTGCTTTCACATGCTTGCCCCCAGCTCACAGTTTTTTAATAGTAGTCCTTTTTGAGATCTCTAGGGACTCTGGCACATGTAATTGTTTTTTCTATGTTGATACAGAATACACCCCCAAAGTGGCTGGTTAGCAGCCCTTATCATTCTTTTAACTTTTATTTTCCTGTGTGAGCATCTCTAAATTAATACGGGATCACGAGGAACAGATAGACAGACTGATTTAACTTCTAATGCTCCAGAAGGGTTAGGTAAGCAGTCAGCAATGTTTTCAGAATAGCAACACAATTTAAGCTTCTTATTTGCAATTGACATGTTTTTATTGATCAATACTTTATTGATCAATACTACTTCAGGGGTGAGTCTAGGCTAGCCAGCTGTGGTCATTAACTCTGTTAATATTCCCTGTTAATATCCCTAATGGATAGTTATTGGTTTGCCCTAAACTATCCCCATACTAAAGTGATGACTCTGTATATGTATAGTATCTTGAATGTTTTCAATTGCTTGTCTAAAAATGAGTAACTTTTTCCTAACTGGTAGTCTGTCCAGACCCTATTTCTAACTATGAATGCACCACATTACTAATAACCTTGTCACATATGTGAAACCTACTTTCCCTTGTGAAAACAAAAGCCTTAAACTCTTTTGAATTAAGGGACTTTGGCATAAGTACCTTAGCAAATGCCCAGGTAGGCATAATTTAAATCACATTGCACCAATTTTAAAAACTGAAAATGATTTCAAATATGAAGACAGATTTTATTGACAATTCAGTGTATTTGGAATATTTTGTATATCAGTGTGCCTGTCTTGATAAAAATAAGAGTGATTTTTTTATTACTAAGATTTAAGGGAGATTATAATTTTTTTTTGAGGTAGGGTCTTGCTCTAACCCAGGCTGACCTAGAACTCACTCTATAGGCCAGACTGGCCTCGAACTCACAGTGATCCTCTTCCCTCTGGGATTAAAGGTGTGTGTCACCACATGCAGCGGGAGTATATAATTGAAACAACTCGCTGTAATACAATATTCTATCTAAGTTTAAAGGGTTTTTAACTCAATGCCTTCAAAATATCTGAGGGTTAATTCTTGTTCCTGTCAATTATATAGATTGGATTTGCTATTATTACACATTTTTAAAAAATTGTATAAAATTTAGAAATTTTTTTTTTTTTTTTTTAATATATATTTATTGTCCATAATGTGTTACATTATTTAGTGGGCAAACCATGCGTTGTTATCCCGAATTCCCCAATTCCCCCCCTCCCCATCCCTGATCAGTTGTATATCCTCCTCTGTGGGCTGTCTGTATTAGTCCTTGTGGCAAGGTATCCTGTATATCTTAGTACTCATCCCAGTCT
>PVHP010005340.1:0-66273 GCA_004024765.1 Zapus hudsonius
CCCCCCGATTTTCTCCACATTTGCTTACTCATTTGTTTCCTTATTTCATTATCTTCCTTCTAACTAGAAGGAAATGCCACCTTTTATTCTCTTGTGATAGTAATAATTTTACTTACTGAGAAGTAAAATGCATCTGTCTTCAATCAGAGATGCAGGATTTTGGGGCTTGGGGGCGTCTCCCAGATTTATGAACCCCAAGTTTTGGGTTCTTGCCTAATCTTTAATGAAGAATAATAAGTGGGTTCAAGGAGAAGTTATGAATTACTGAGCTTCTGTGGGGAATAATCATAAGTGGTGGAGTTTAAGAGGAATTGGGATCTTGGAAGGAAGGCCAGAACATGCTTTTCTGCAGGAAAACATATTTAAGAAAGGCTGAAGTTTTGGGGGAAACCTGGACTAAAGCTGCCGGCACGTGGAGAGCTAGCAGGAGCTGAGGCTGTTAGAGGAGCCAGCTTGGGTACAGCTGAGGATGGCTTGGACAGCTAGGGAAACTGAGGCTTGCTTAGAGGTTGTCACCTATTAGACAGAGCATAGAATGGAGCCACAAGGCACACGGCGTATGGGGAGAAGCAGGCTTCTATGGAGAGACATGGGAATTCCAGAAGAGATGTATAGGCCATTCCCCAGGTGCTTTCCCTAGAAGGGAAGCCAGGGAATGTTCTGGAAAGCGCCCAAGTGGTCTGGAATGGAAATCGAAGCTGGTGGCTTTGGAGACCGTGGTCAGGTCTCCCACGAGGTAAATCCCTCCCGCTCAGGTGGGGATGGATTCAAGCCTGAGGTCGAGGGTCCCCAGGCCTGGCTGTAGATCGTCCCCATGGGACCCGAGTTCCAGTCCTGCCAGGACGAGAGGGCAGGTCCCGTTTCCCTGACCGAACTGCCTAAATAAGCCAGCTTTCCCTATTCTGTCTCAATAGTACAGAACTGAAGGACTCTTCTTGTACCAAACTCCTGTCTTTCAAATTAATTAAGATTGAGAGTTTCTAGTGCAGAAATAAAATGGATATTTTCCCCACCACTATGTGGCAAAATTCATTTTCAAAATAATTTATTTCAAAATAATGTTCATGTTCAATATTTCAAAATAATTTTATTTATCCTTAATTTTATCTTGGTTATACATTGAATTGTTTAAAACACTAAATTTTTTGTCCTAACAGTACATATTTACCTCTTAGTTTTTCCAACGTACAATTAAATTAATATAAGAACTATAAACATAAATTTTACAGCCAAATTGATGAAGCACCTCTATAATCCCAGCATTTGGTAGAGGCAGGAGGATCAGGAGTTGAAGGTCATCCTCAACTACATAGTAAATTCAAGGCCAGCCTGGGCTACATGAAAAATCTGTCTTAAAAAGAAACGTAGAATGACTGTGGTAAAGCTCACACAACGAAAACATCCGACTGTACATAGCAAATGGCTTAATTGAATCGTATATGAATAACATCTAATAAAATAGAAAGCATTAAAAATATATCTAAATCCGAACCCTTGTGTATTACGTTACTCATCGCTGTCACCAAGTAGCTGAATTTAAAGAAAGAAACGGTTTACTGTGTCTTAGTTTCATTAGTTTCTTGGGATGGAAGGAGCAGAAGGAAGGAAGCAGAGAGAACTAGAAGTGTGATCAGACCTCAGAGCTCACCCTCAGGAGCCTGTGCAGACCACAGCACCCAGAACATGACGGGAGCCTTTGCAAATGTAAACCCTGGGGTGAGATCATCCAGGGCTCTGTCACAAGAACTAAATGGGTGAGGTGACACTGGAGTGTCCATCATAAACCGGAAATCCTAGCATTCCCAGGAAGCAAAGAAAGGCAAGGAACACTCTCCCTGCTGGGGAGCAGGTCCCTCGAATTGAATTTCTTGTCCTGAGGAAAGGAAGGAGGCTCTGGGGATTCAGGAAGTCAAGTCTGGGAGACTTGAAACTTAAAGGTCACACAAGGCTATCCAAGGTTATGTTTATCAGAAGCTGAAACGTTCCTTCTGAGAGGGGCAGAAAGAAAGATGCAAAGACTCAGGAAGGTAACAAGTCTGGAAAAGGGGTGTAAGACCTGGCCCTAGGCTATATAAAGGGGACCCCACTGTTTGCAAGGGGGTCAGGGTGCTGGAGACCCCCAGCAGCTGAGCTGCCTGCAGGGTGTATGCAGTGTGCTCCAGAGGCACAGCTCACCTGTGCTGGGGTGGGCCTGGGGATGCAGCTAAGGGGTCCCTGGGGATGGGATGAGGCTTCTTGGGGTGCATCTGCGTTTGAGTCATCCATTGGGCCTGTGAGCCCCTCACCCTGCTCTGTAAACAACCCCAATAAACTCGTTGGCTCCCAAAACCAGTCATCATCCTTTGGTCTGCCTGCCCTATCTGGGGTGTTTGTGTGTGTTCATGTCACCCCAGGGGAAAAGGTTTCCTGAGACACTCCCCCACACCTTCTGTGAGGAAATAACTGCGGACACCTTGCTCCAGACTTTCAGCTTCCAGGACTGTGAAAAACGTCCCTAATGTTTTAATTTTTTATTTGCAGGAGCGGGGTGGCGCTCCAGGACCTCTTGCCACGGCAAACACACCCCAAGCACTTGATCCCCTTTCTGTATCCAGCTTTTGTCGGAGCTTGAATTCCAACCCAGCACCAGCTTCTTAGCCCAGTCCTCATATTTTAAATCATTACCTTTGTGTTTGTTATAGAAACCCTAGGAAACTAGTTCAGCTGACAACCATCTGAACATAAGACAAGAATGGAAAGGAGTGAGCAGCCGAAATGGTCATAAATACAAATCCACCCACATAACCAACAGAAAGCTCGCAGATGTAATGGTTGTTTCCTCAGTAGTTGAAGCCCTGATGGACATCCACGGCTTCCTTTATCGGCTGTTTCCCGGCCACAGCTGGAACCTCAGCTACTTAGGATTCTTTACCCAAGAAAATGAAGCCTCCACGTGCTCACACACCTTATTTTCAGCTGCTGTGGTTTTCCACTGACCTACCACTAAGAGGATGCAAACCGCCCTCCACCGGGCAGAACCCACTTCCACCAGTAGATTAGCTCCTGTTCTGCCTGGTGCTTTCACTGTGTAAAGGACTCTAAGGCGGTCTCCACACCAGCAGCCAAGGCTCCTCTCTCAGTAAAGAAGGAAACCAGGCAATTAGGTGACATTATACACTGAGCCAGATCTTCATTCAACCGGACCTTCCTTGCTGTGGGAGAGACCCAAACATATCATAGAAAGCAGAATCCTACCATCCAAGATCCTGTCTCCCAGCTGGGATCACCACTAAGTTCCCCAACTCATCTCCCTGGTGGTGTAGGGGGAGCCCAGTTAATTCCTTTGCTGTGAAATGAGTTCTGTGAGCAGAGGCAAATGCACTGACGGCAGATAAGACATTTTTGAGAGTTCAGAGTGATCCTGGCAGAAACATAAGCAGTAAAGGCAGAGCCATGTCCAGAATATACGGATGGATGAATCTTTGTTCCTTCCATGATGGAATAAATCCAGGGCCATCAACCTGCCACCAGATGGCTGGCTCATCGCTCGAGTGCTGTTCTCACTCTTGACAGATTAAGCTCCAGGCAGGAGTGGTGCCAAGGTGAGCCCCGCTAAGGGAAGTCCAGATCGCTGAGCACAGGCACAGCCTCCCTCCCTGCCACCAGGGCCACTCGGATCCAAGTGGGATGGCTGGGCAGACACGGACACCCTGAGAGCTGTAATGGTGTCCTCGGCAGTGGATGGGTTTTTAGTGTGCATTCAGAGGACCGTATGTCCACTGCTGGAAGCCTACCCATATACCGCAGTGGAGGTTTGAATCAGGTGTCCCCCATAAACTTAATGTGCTCTGAATGCTTGATCCCCAGCTGGTGGCAGTTTTGGAAGTGGGACCTTGTTAGAGTTGTTGTTGGGGGCGGGCTTATGGGGTTATAAGCCAGCTTCCCCTTTCCAGTGTTTGGCACACCTTCTGGCCGCTGTTTGCAGTGCTGTGGTGGAGGTGATGTCCACCCTCTGCTTATGCCATGTTTTCCCTGCCAGGATGGAGCTTCCCCTCAGGTCTATAAACCAAGTAAACCCATTCCTCCGCAAGTTGCTTTTTGTCGGGTTCTTTTCTGTGCAGTGACGAGAAAGCTGATGACACCCACCTTCACAGGCTTCCTTGGCATCCACTTTCGAATCTCCGTCTTTCTAAATCCTTGACTTTCTAGACAAACCATTAGCAACGGGTCACTCTACTTATCATTTGTTTATCCATCTGTCCATCCCTTCTTTTATTTCTTGAGACGAGGCTTTGCTATGTTGCCCAGGTAGGCCTTGAATTTCTGGATTCAAGTGATTCTCCAGCACCAGGCTCTGCCGGGATGACAGATGGGTGCCACCATGCTGGACAGAACAATTACACAGTCTGAATTATGACTCCTTAGAGCCTTCACAAAACAGATTCTAACAGACAGACCTTCTGTGGTCCTGGGGCGTTTCAAGGAAGCACGCTGGAACCAAGGAAAACAAGGCTTTCCTTCTTGGGTGAGCTGCAGTCACCTTCTCTATGCGGGACAAAACACCCGAGGGGAGGAATGGCCTTATTTCAGGCTTACCGTCCCAGGGGAAGGTTCATCATGGCAGAAGAAGCTGGCTCAGATCACACTTAGGGCTGAACTCAAGCTCCATCTCCAGGGCCCCCCTCCTCCAGCGGGGCTCTGCCTCCGGGAGGCTAAGCTTAGTCGAAAATACCTAGGGGCTGGGAAGATGATGGCTCAGCAGTTGAGGGCACCTGCTGGAGAAGCCTGATGCTCTGGGTTTGATTCCCCAACACCCACATAAAGCCACATGCATTGTAGTACCTTTGCAGAGGCAGACGGCTCAGTGTGCTTATACTTACCCCCTTCTCTTACTCAAATATTTATGTTTTTTTGAGGCAGGGTCTCACATTAGCTGAAATTCACTATGTAGTCTCAGGCTGGCCTCGAACTCAGTGATTCTCCTACCTCCACCTCCTGAGTGCTGGGGCTGAAAGCATGCACCACCACACCCGCCAGGCTTTCAAATAAATATTTTTAAAAATATGTGTCTATGGAGCCATTTACATTCAAACCACCACACCTTGTCTCTCCATCATTCTCCCCAGACAGAACTCAACATGAACAGAACTGGCAGGAAGCACAAAGTATCTTGAGGAGTCTAGATCCATCTTCCCACAGCAGGGGGAAAGGGTGTGTTCGGAACCCAGAGACAATAAATCAGTTACAGCACAGGTACTATGTAGTAGGCCCAGCTCTGCTCACAGATCCAGTGTCCCAGTTCTGAAGAGATGGAGCTCCCCATTGGGTATTCATCAGATTGGCAATGGGAAGAAAGGACTTTCTCAAGATGAGGTCCCAATAAAATAGAAGAGTTGCAGACTAACTTCTTATCATGGTTTGATCCAGGTGTCCCCACAAACAAATGAATGTGTTCTCAATGACCGATCCTCAGCTGATGGCAGTTAGGGAATTACAACCTCGCTAGAGTTGTGTTGTTGGGGTCAGGCTTATGGGGGTTATAAGCCAGCTTTCCCTTGTCAGTGTTTGGCACACCTTCCTGCCACTGTTTGCAATGCTGTGGCGGAGGTGATGTCCACCCCTCTGCTCATGACATCGTTTCCCCTGCCAGGATGGAGTCTCCCCTCGAGTCCGTAAACCAAATAAATAAACCCTTTCCTCCTCAAGCCGCTTTTGTTTGGGTTCTTTCTGCGCAGCAACTAGAAAGCTGACTCCAACAGTTTTGGTACCAGGATGTGGGGTCATCTGTTGCTGCTAGAAAGAACCCTGATTCTGTGGCTTTGGACCTTTTGGAAGTGATATGCAGGAGGAATATGGACGGATTGGAAACCTCGTCCTAAGAGGTGCCTTGCAGTGCTGTGAGTACAGTGTGATGGACCGTTCTGGTCAGTTACAAGACCTGAATGTAGTGAGAACTATGGACTGTGAGGTTTGGTTTACAACAGTGAGAAAGAACTTGGTCAGGACTGTGCCAGAAGCAGTTTGCGTGAGAGGCTTGCTGAGTTCTGCCTGCCTGTGTCCTGGAAACCTGTGCAGGGTTGCTTGACGTAAAGATGGACTGGTGTGAGCAGACAGAGATGGCACAGAAAGATCTTTGGGTCGAAACTGCTGCCTGTTCACCTGCAATTGTTTGAGAGATGACAACCATTGAGTCAGCCAGCTGGTCTGTATTGGAACAGGAAGAATGTAGACTCTCTGAAGTAAGGGGCCTGAATGCTTTGATTCCCCCTGGATTAACAAACTGGTAGACCACCTGGTTCTGTGGAATGGAGGTTGGTTAGAAAGAGAGTGTATTGGATTTGCAACAGTTTTGTTTTTGAGTGTGAAGCAGGTGTGCAAGGTTGCCTGCATGGAGCCCTTTGGAGCCATGAGGATGAACTGTGGGTTGCAATGGAGACCCAATGAATTCCAGGACTATGGATGGGTGCAAGGAGAGCTACCAGGACCGGATGAAGTTTTCCTGGACTGAGTAGCCAAGCTGGAGGGGCAGAATTGAATCTCCAAGAGACTTGTGTTATTGGTTAGAATAATTGAACTTGGAGTTAGAAATTGATGGTGCCATTTGTTTTAAATCTTGTATTGGTCAATCTGTTTTTGCTGTCTCATGTTTTTGCAGTGTGAATGTTCTGTGCCATTACGGGTTTATTTTTTGTATTATGGCTCAGTTGAAAGCTGTGGGGACTTAAGAGTTGAGCTGAACACATTGTATTTATATCATGTATGATTATTAATTTGTGGGGGCCAGGGGCGGACTGTCATAGTTTGATCCAGGTGTCCCCACAAATGAATGTGTTCTGGGTAATTGATCCTCAGCTGATGGCAGTTTAGATTTTACAACCTCGATGGAGCTGTGTTGTTGGGGGGTGGGCTTTTGGAGGTTATAAGCCAGCTTCCCCTTGCCAGTATTTGGCGCACCTTCCTGCTGCTGTTTCCAGTGCTGTGGCAGAGGTGATGTCCACCCCTCTGCTCATGCCATCGTTTTCCCTGCCAGGATAGAGTCTCCCCTGGAGTCCATAAGTCAAACCCTTTCCTCCACAAGCCGCTTTTGCTTGGGTTCTTTCTGCGCAACAACCAGAAAGCTGACTGCAACACTTCTGTTTG
Source organism: Zapus hudsonius (assembly GCA_004024765.1). Taxonomy (NCBI): domain Eukaryota; kingdom Metazoa; phylum Chordata; class Mammalia; order Rodentia; family Dipodidae; genus Zapus; species Zapus hudsonius. The sequence goes on from PVHP010005340.1 coordinate 7,120, forward strand.
CTGCATGTGTGAATACAAGTGTGTGCAGGCACAAGCCTGCGTGTGCGTACAAACACAAGCACAATTACCCTATTTATAGTTATGCCTCTCAAATGCATGCAACCTCTGCAGCTACTGCATTCACCTCAAATTCAGACTCTGAGTGTTTTTGACCTTGATCCGGTCAGATGTGGCTGAATGGTAATGAATTCATTTCCAATGCACAAAGGTACAAGAGCCGCCGGCACCCACTGCATTCTACCCCACGAGAGGGATGGGTGGGCACCGCTGACTTCTGCAGCAGGAAACCGAGATCTGGTCACCGAAGTTCTAAGATCCCTTGTCTCAATGGGAAGAAATCTCCTGGCCCAGCGACATTGTCACATTTTGCCTGGTTCAGGGCTTCCTGGAGATGCTCCCAACTTTCCTTGGCTACTATTAATGTGACCTGGGGAACTCCATGAACTTAACCAGAAATCTCACCTATGGGAGCCATGAGCTGTGAGGATGGACCTCCAGACCTCGGTTCATGAGGAGAGGGGACAGACTGGAGTCGGGAAGCCGGGCCACAGCATCAGGCTCTGTCCCTGGGACTATCTTTATGGCAAATGGACCCAAGAAAAGCGGGAAGATTCTTCTGATGCAAACTCCTCCCTGGTCTCCACATTCCAGCTTAACCTGATGCGGGACAAGTGATCTGCTCTTCACAGGATGGATGATCTTCACTCCGAGGACCACCTTCACAAGGCTTGGCTGGACCACCGAGGCAAGAAGCGGCCAGAATATTCCTAAGACCTCATTTCCTGAAAACCTAAGTCTTAATGCCAGAGACTTAGCAGGCCTAACAAATACATCGATCAGTTTGAAAGTCTGCAATGACATTAAAAACATGTTTTATTAGGCCAGGCGTGGTGCAGCCCACCTTTAACCCCTGCACTCGGGAGGGAGGGGGAGGAGGATGGCCATCAGGTCAGCCTGGGCTGGAGCGAGACCCTGCCTGGGAAAACACTTATTTAACTGAAAAGAGTGGGCGAGGGAGGGGCGCACGGACTGAGGGCGCACGGACTGGGCGCGCAGGGCCTCTGCACACCAACTCGGCTTCGCGGGGATGACGCCGGGCCTGCGGGCTTTGCAAGCAGGTGCTTTACAACCAACCACGCGCCATCTCTCCAGCCCCGATCTAAGCGTCCACCAACCCGTTCGTCCGCAGGGAAAAACCAGCCATCATCCACTTCTACAAAGGAACACATTCTGGGCTCGGCGCGGCAAAGCTTCCCCAGGCCATGCCAGCTCCTGACCCCAGGCTGCCCACCGCAAGACCCCAAAAGCGCGCGTGCACGCGGGGGGCGGGGCTCCGCGCGGGGCCGCCCACGGGCGGGGGCGACGGCCGACGCCCCGCAGCAGCAGCACCGCGCGGCGGGGCCGTTGGAGCCGCTTTCCGCCCTCCCCGCGGCGCCTCCCCAGACCGCGCCCCGCCGGCTGGCCAGACAGGCGAGTGTGCGCCCCGGGGGGCTTCCGGGGTCCCCTGCGCGTCCTCAGGCGCCCCGCTTCCATCCCCAGCCCTCGGGACTCCCCGGAGGTGGTGCCCGCCCCAGCTCAGCACCGACAGGCTCCTCCCGTCCCCCACGGCCGTCGCAGGTCCCCCTGCCCGGTCCCCTTCTGTGTCCCGCGGCCGCCGCAGGCCCCCTCCGAGGCCCCCTTCCGTGCGCCGCGGCCGTCCTAGGCCCCCCTGCGCGGTCCCCGCGTCGAGGCTCCGGGTTCCCGGCGAGAGCTTCAGCGGAAAACAGCGTGTGTGTGTGAGGCGGCGAAGTGGACTATGAGTTCCTCTTCCGGAAGAAAGTCTACCTCGGCTCCCCTCGGAGGCCCTCGTAGGTTGGACGGCCCGAGAAAGCTCCCAGACCCGGCCAAAGGAATGACCGCCCGCCAGCGGAAGCGGGAGCTAAGCCCCGCCCCGCGCCCTCCGGCGGCGGGCGCGCGCGCGCCCTCGAGGAAGGGGCGGAGCAGCGAGAGCCGGAAGTGGCGGCTAGCGAGGCGCGCCGTCCGGCGGCGCTCTAGCCACCGCGCGCCGTCTCGCTGCCCGCCGCGCCTGGTGTATTTATTGCGGCGGGGCCGCGGGGCCGCACCGTCCCCGGAACAACAAAGACGGAGGCCGCAGCCGGCGGGGCTCCTAGCAACGGGCCGGCCGGGGCGGGAGTTCCATGGAGACGGGGGAGCGCGCCCGGCTCATCCTCATCCTCGTCCTCCAGCTGCTCCTCCGCATCCGACGCCACCGGCAGCCTCGCTGCCGCCGCGTCCTCGGCGAGCGCCCGGTCTTCCCACGGTACCTCAGGGCGGCGGGCGGGCGGGCGGGCGGGGAGCGGGCCTCCGGGAACTTCCGGCGGGAAGGCTCGCCCCTCGCGGCGCGGGGACCGCGGGCTCATCGCGAGGCTCGGGGAAGAAGGCTCTGGAAGCGAGGGGTCGGGGCTCGCAGAGCCTCTCCCCCGCGGGCCGGGCACCTGCGGGCTCTGTCGGCGTGCGCCGTGCAGCACGGCGTCCCCTGCAGCCGGCCGGGAACCGCCGCCCGGGGCGCAGCGTGCGCGCGCTCCGCCGGTTTGCACGGCTTGCCCGGCAGACGTTCTGGGTTGGTGGCGGCCAGCGATGCGGGCCTCCGGCTCAGCCGCTCCCTGGGGGGAAGCGAAGCGGTTGCAGGTCGGCGCGCGAGCCGTGGCCGGCACGGGCGGGAGCCTGGCTGCGCCGAACCCAAGCTGCCCCCTCGTCTCCCGTGCCTTCGGACGGATGCTCTGTGCGTGCGCCTTCTTGAGTCGACTTTTTGACATGCAGAGTCACTTTGGGGTTTGAGCCTGCACTTTCAGGTCGGCTCCCTGTGCTTGAAGTGACCGCAGGTTTGCCCGGAGGTGAGCAGTTTCCTCTAAGGATGAGCCGTGGATGCATTGGGAAACAAATTGCATTTTAATCCTCCCTTGGAAAGTCAGCACTGATTGCAGGCTGTTTGGTGAAGGCTCTTCTGGGGGTACAGTGAGAGTCCTGGGGTTTGTTCATGGTGCACACCCAGAGCTGCCATCAGCCGGGTCTTGCTTGCCTCTGTCTCTGGGCTTCTGAGTGCAGGTCAACTTTAGCTTCTTCCTGTATTCATAGTCCAATTTCTGCTTCCTTGGTGTCTGCCCAACACTCAGTGTTCTTAGTTTCTCTCCTTGTTTGTATCTCAGCCAAAAAAGGGTTTTTGTTGTCTCTTAAGGAGTTTTGAGCATATGCATCCCATGCCTGTATATATTCTTATTAATGGTGCTTTGAAACGAAGAGTATGGTAGAGCCTATTTATTGTGTGTTGATAACGAAACCTTAGATTTTCAAAGTTTAGAGAGATTTTATTATTTAATGGATGAGGAAAGTACAGGTAGGTCCTGCCCATGAGAAGGCAGGACTAGGGTAAGGCCCCCGAAACAACTCTTTCTAATACCAGCCTTTTCTGAGCGCTTTGCATCTGGATATTTGACCAGAATTACTCTTTTCTGTATTTGAAGGAAGTTCGTGTTTTCCACACATTTTTTTTTTCATGTGGGAAATTTTCACCTGAAGATTTTTGTCAGCTTATCCATGTGTGGAATGTGCTGAATTTGCTATAAAATAAAATCATGAAACCTATTTGAGACTCTTTGGAGCGTGTCACGTCTCACAGTTTAGCACGACAGTTCAAAGCAGCAAGTACTGTTCAGTTAGGAGAGGTGTGAGGACTGGTTTCAAGCAAGGAGGCAGTCAGCCTGGGGATTGATTTCTCTCTGTTGCATCATAGACCATGTGATGAAATTATTGCTACAAAAAAGTTTCAGTTGATTTTTTTGGAAGAATTTATAGTAGAATAGTTCCACAATATCTTCTAATCAAAGCTTGTAGTGCTGTTAGCTATACTGTGCTGTTTGAACTAATATTTCCTGAAATTTGTATTCATTTTATTGTACCTTTTCTATGCCTGCTGTCACTTCAGGTGAGAAAGCTGATGAAAGATGCATTTCCCTTTAGGTGCCTTCTGAGCAGATGTAAGATGTAGACAGCAGAGACATGGCAGATGTAGGGAACAAAACACAACCAAATGTAAATTTGAATTTTAAGCACCATGGTCCATGCTGAAGGATGTGTAATTATTACGTGGATGTCACCATGGCCGTCAGATCAGAAGTTTCTAGAGGGTCAGGACCATGTCATTGTCATATTGCAGGCTTATATGTTATTGGGTGTAACATACTCATGGGATTCTGTTAGGGGAAGGAATCAGGTCACATTGGAAATTCGGCTGATATGGTCTTATTTGTGACTAAATGTGACACAACAAAGGCTTTGTCTTACATGGCTGGTTTTGTGCAAGGGAGCACAAGCATGTCACCAGGCATCCTATTCAGTGTTAAAATCCCATCAATGTAATTTCTGGAGACTTCAGTTGCATCTTCACATGAAAGCCAGTGAAACTTTATAAAGTTTCACCCAAAATACTGCAGCACCAAAGTGTAGCTGACGATTAGTGAAAACCAGATGATGAGTTATTAAGGACAGTTGTCTCAGGACTGGTGTGAATATTCAATTGTGCTGGGACAATTTAATACCAATGTCATGGCAGTAGAGTTTGGCTTTACTCACTAGTGGACGATTTGTGGCATTAACAGAAGTAAAACATTAACTGAATCATTCCAGAGAAAGCAGGTATTCACTTTCTACTGAGAAATTACAAGCTCTTCCTAGTAAGGCAGTCATTTTGCTCAGAATTACTTATATTTCTTGGTTGTAGAGTTGGCCTAACATTCAGGGAGAGAGACTGTGCCTACAGTGGTGGGGCCTTGGGAAGAGTCTGCACTGTGGGTTAGGATTTCCGCTGCTTCACAGGGTTGCTGTGAGAACTGAGTGGAAGAGGCGGTGCGGTGGGCAGTGCAGTGGTGTAAGAGGGAGCCATGGAGCGCTGGGCTTCATTTCTTTTGTTTCCAGGCTTTCTGCTACAGCGTTGGAGTCCTCTCTAATCACAGGCATTGACTCCTCTCTGCTCTTGTGCTTGGGAGGGGAAACATTTATACAGTTGACTGTCTCACAGGCATCTGGCTGTCACTTATGGCAGATGGGCTAAGTAAAGAGAGACATCCGTGTTTCCTGGAAAAGAAAGCCAACAAAGCCTGGTGTGGCGCTGGGTTGCAGCTATTGAACTGCTGTTTCCCTGTGGACAGGGCTGGTTGTTGGGTGTATGGTGCTTCTGAGTGAAAGGAATAGATCCCCTTCTTTTCAGTTAGCAGAATTAGTCTTTCTTTAAAAGACACTGTTTCTACTTGTCACCTTTATTGATGGCGCACATGAACCTTTAATTTGAGTTGTCCGTGTCACTGTAGATGTTTTAAATAGTAGCTTTCATATGATTTTAGAAGTAGCTGAAGTTGCAGTTCAGCTCCAGTAATGACAGAAGTTCAAGACCTACTTGTAGGACTGCAGAATTATTTGTTGATAAAGGCTTTAAAACCAGCCAGATTCTGAGGCTGCTTCTTGAGGGGTAGGTAGGTTACTGCAGCTAGCCGATGAGGAGCTAGTCTTAGCTCACATTTTGAAGCTACTCACTAAGAAGAAAATGTCAGCTGGGTGTGGTGCCCATGTCCATCCTCAGGGCCAGAGACTGGTGAGTCCCGGTCCAGCCAGCTCTACCTTATGAGACCCTGTTTCAGAAAGAAATTTTCTTCTTAAACAAAATGGATTTCAAACTTTTTTTTTTTTTGCATTTTTGTCCAATGTCCAGATACCCGGTTTTAGTTGAAATATTTTTATCAAACATATGATAGCACTTCTTATTGGCTAGGGATTTGTCTCCGTGGTGGAGTGCTTGCCCAGCAGGCTGCTCTGAGTTCAGTTTCTAGCAGGCACACACACACACACACACACACGCCTGTTGTGCTTTGAGTGTGTAGGGCTAAGGTTTGGTTCCTTTCCCGTGTGCCGGTTTTGTTTCAGGTGGTTAAATACACCTTTATCTACCAAGAAGATTGGCAATTATGTTTGCAGTGGATTTTCATTTTTCTTTTTAAAGAAAGTGAAGTCTCCTGGTGGTGCTGACTGAGTTGAGCAGCTGGATAGCCCAGGATAGGTGAACTATTGATAAGAAATTGTTAAAATTTTCTTATAACCATCATAGGTACCATTTCTAGAAACATTGAGATAAGAAGGGAAGGTGTTATGGCTAATTTTTAGATTGATAGCTCCTTTAATTTTAAATACTCGGAGAAGAATGTTGATATTTTTATGAGAGTCTCTAAGGTGTCAGTATTACTGTCCATAATAAACTTTGCCTGTTTGGAGACCAGGGTCTGTCTGACGCCCAAGGGCCCAGTGTTTTCTCCACAGGTGCCACTGTTCTTTCTTTAGTTACTGGGATCCAGAAGTGCCCTAGTCTTTGGTTGCAGATCACTGCTTGAACCTCACCCAAGCGCAGCGTGAGCCTGAAGCTTTGTGGAACACCGACCACTCATCCTCTGATTGGCCAGGGTCTTGTCTTGAGCTCTCTGGCCCAGCTGCTTAGGGCTGTGGTGTGTTTCTTGGTTGTCCTTACTTGTATGCAGACACACTCCTGAAGAAGTTGATCATGGGTTAACCACATGCCAGGATTTCTGCTATTAAAGATTAGGGTGGGCTTGGAAGTACAGCCATTTGAAAGTACACTTACCAGTTTGTTAGACCTGTCCTCCAGTCTCAGTGGGGAGAGGGAGGAGGTAGGAGATAGACAGAGCACAGCAGATTCAGAAGCTACATGAATCAGGCATAGTGCTATAACAGGAATTCTGCACAGTGGTTGAACACCTGGGATTTTACGCTGCATTTCCCCCTGAGTTCGTGTCCTTTAATGTCAAGGAATTAGACACTTGGACAGAATCATTTTCTCTTATCACACGTTTATTCTATTTTAAAGTCAGTTAAAGAATTTGGGAAAGAGTTAGGAAAGCAGCCCAGTCACCATGTGGGGAAAAAAAACATAGTTTTAACAGAATTTATACTGTTTAGCTAAACAAGCAGCAGCAGAAAAAATAACAGAAGGCTCATCATGAGAAGGAGAGGTGCATGTGGGAAAAATCTGGAGCCTTCCCTCACCCCAGCCATTAAGGTAGGGAAGGCCTTACCTTACCTAAGGCCTGGAGGGAGATTCAGTGGTCCTTTTGCTGGCCTGCCATGTGGGGGAGAGGACCTTTTTCCTAGGTAAGTTAGTCAGAGAGACAGCTGACTGGCACCTAGGTTTTAGCTCTAGATAGACATTTCCCACTCAAGGGGAGGGTGTCTCTGGAGAGTGCCTGAACGTCACAGTTAGGGGTTCATGGCCATCCTTGACCTCATGGCAGGCCTGGGGCCAGCCTGGGCTGCAAGGATGGAACCATGTTTGAAAAAAAAAAAACTTTTTAAAAGCGATAGAAATAATTTTGTCACAGTCTCAGCAGGCAGCATGCTGCTAGCATGAGTCTTGAAGTCCTTGTCAGCCAGCAATCCTTAAAGCTTTCACCTCAGGGCTTAGTACAGAGCTACCTCATCTGTGATGGGGGTTTTACTATAATGGAGCCAAGAAATCCCCATCACCTAGTGCCTTTTCGATGTAGACAGGCTTGGATGCACAGGTACCTAACCACTGTGTTTCCAGGGCCTGTCGTGTGCAACACAGGTAGCTTGCTGTACAAGCTCACACTACAACCTGGGTGTGGCCTGTGGGCTGTGTAAGTGCCCTCGTTTGCACAGTGACAACCTTGCTTGTTAACTCATTTCTCAGGATGTGTCTGAGAAGCAGCACGTCACAGTATTTAAGTTAACGTGTGTGCATCTGATCTGTTCTGATTAGGGTTTGGGATTTGAGGCTTATAAAAACTGGAAGTTTCAAATATCTGAAACCACTCTGTTTTGGGTGTCTTACTATGTAGCTTTAGACCAGCCTTGAACTTCTCCTGCCTCAGCCTCCCAGCTGTTAGGATTGCACGCATGTGTCACCATGCCCAGCTAAGAAAGTGTATCCTGGGGTTTGTTTTTCTTTTTTGAACAGTTTATTTTGAAAATAACGAGCACATTGTACTCATTTTTTTCCCAATTTTAGGTAACATACATGTAATTAACATATTTTGACCACATGCACCCACACCTTACCATCTCTTAACCCGCTTCCACCAACTGTTTAGGTTTTTGTAACCCATTGAGTCGAATGAGGGCTGCTTGGATGGAGGTTGTTAACTGGAGCACTGGCAGCTTACCTGTGTTAACACCCCTGAAGACCATGACCCCCCCCCTCTCCCCAGCAGCCATTAACTGCCAGCAGATCCTCTGGGAGGGGGGGTCTCATGAGCCCCTTCCCATCCCTGCCTGAATGTTGACCGGCTCAGTCTTGTATAGGAAGTCACAGCTGTTGTGAGTGCCTGAATGTAATGGCCATGTGATGTCCAGAAAACATGGGTTCCCAGCCCTCCTCCCTGCTTACCTTCTTGTCCCCTCTTCCTCAGTGCTCCAGAGGTCCTGTTTGGGGCTGAGCATTGGACAGTTACTTATTCTCAGCACTTTGGCCTGATATGCATCTATGCAAAAAGAAACCTGTTTGAGGCTGGGAGCTGTTTGACTCTGTTCATTTAGCATGACAAGAGTAGTGGGATCCACTGCCTCCCATGACAATTCAGGCCCCATCCCCCCTTCCTGAGGAGTAGGCCTCAAGTCAATCAGAAAGCAGGGAGGTCAGTTGAGGAGCACACAGGCCCACTAGACTAGACTGTCCTCCTCCTCTGGACCCTGAAAGCCAGCCAGCAGGGAGGAAGAACCTCCCTGCTCCAGCTCACTTTCAGCTTTGGTGCTCTCACTTTGTTAATAGAGGAGTAATGACTTTGTCCGTCTAATGATTGATACATTAGATGAGAGTGATCCTGAGATGGTTGCATTATGAAAGGAAGGCTGGAGGTAGGAAGTGCACAGTAGTCCAAGCCGTTTCTATTTTGTCCGCTGAGAGAACCGAGATTTTTTTTTTTAACATAGGAATAAGGCACAGTTAGATAATTCCGGTAACTGGTGGATGGACTAGATCTTGGAGTCTGCAAGCAGGGAAGAGTTCCATTAGTAGGCTGTGGCCACAGTGACGCGCAAGAGACCCTAAAATAAAACTGTTGCTTTGGATACACATGAGGAGCTATATTTGAAGCAAGCAGAGGAGAAAAATGACAGACGGAAGATGATTTCGATTCGAAATCTTTTGTTTTCACTTGGGGGTCTGTAGTGGTTTGATTCAGGTGTCTCCCCATAAACTTAAGTGTTCTGAATGCTCGCTCCCAGCTGATGGCAATTTTGGAATTGAAACCTTGTTGGGGCTGTCCTGATTGGGCTTATGATGGTTCTAGCCAGCTTCCCCTTGCCAGTGTTTGGCACACCTTCCTGCCGCTGTTTGCAGTGCTGGGGTGGAAGTGATGTCCACTCTCTGCTCATGGGTTCTTTGTCACAGAAACAAGGTCGACTAGGACAGGGTCTCTGTGGTTTGTGCTAACTTTGAAATTTAGGCAGTCTTCTTGCCTCAGCCTCCAAAGTGCGGGGGTTACAGGTATGGGCCACCACTGTAACTGAAGTTCTGGTGTAGAGGAGTATAGTGGTGGCTCCATCCCCCAACACTAGAGGCAGAAGCACACATGGCTCATGGGTCTGGTGATTTTGGCTTTAGATGTGTTGGTCAAGTCAGTAAGTAAATGACTCAAGGTGGCTGGGAGAGGGAGTTTCTGGTTTCTTTTATTTTTGACAGTTTCTAACATGTATGTAATTGATAATTTGGATCACATTCATCCCTCCGCACCTTTGTTATTCCCCTCCCACTTATCCTTCCCAGCTAACCCTCTTCCTTTCACGTCCTCTTTGGAGGGGAGGCGACCCTCCAAAGGTCTTTGTATGAGCATGGATGGACTTAGAGGTGCTTGCATGAGCATGGATGGGGCTATTTGTGGAGTGTGAGCACTTAATCCATGGCTGCACCACCAAAGAACAAGACCCCTCCTCCCCCAGCAGCCTCAGCTGTCAGTAGCTACTCTTGGAGGAGGAGAGGGTCTGATGAGCCAGCCCCTCCTTCTACCCAAGATGAAATCTTGTGCAAGAAACCACAGCTGCTGGATTGACAGAGGAACTAGTCGAAACTCATGTGTGGCATTTCAAGCCCGAGCAGCTCAGGAGGACAACAGTGGCCCCTGAAGCAGCCATAGAGAAATCTGCATGCAGTTTCAGAGGGTTCTGAACTTCTGCAACTCTGTTGGAAGCTTCTCCAGGGCTGCCCTAGACTTCAGCTAAAAACGCCTGATATAAGGAGTAGAAAGAATCCTGAGAAGTGAGAACTAAGGGGAAGATGCCTCAGAAGCCAGGACAGCAGCAAAGGAAGAGTCTCCTGATGCTCCCGTAGTGTGAGGCTGGAGTCAGTCAACAGTCTAGTTCACAGAGGTGGAAGAGGAACAGGGTAGAAATCTTGGTGCTCTTCATTATAAACAGCCCTGCTAAAGCACTAGCTCATTTTAAAGACTACTGAAACGAAACTTCTTATAAATGTTAAAAAATAAGGCCTGAGGTTAATTATACCAGTGTATTACCACACAGTTTTGGTTTCTTTTCCTTAATATTTAAGAATTGGCGTTCCTTCTATGGTTTGAATATGGTTTCGTCCTCCACAAACTCATGCAAGACTCATCTATGTCTTCCATAGATCTTTATGGTATTGCAAGGCCTGACAGCCCAGGTTTAATTCCCCAGTACCTATGTAAAGCCAGACGCACAAAGGTGGTGCATGCACCAGTTCTCATTCTCCCTCCCCCTCTCTCCATCTCTGTAAAGTAAGTAAACAAATTTTTTAAAAATACAAGTGATTAGGTTCGAGATGTGAGGGTGGAGGTACCATGATTGACTTCTGGTGGCTTTGTAAGAAGAGGGGCTCATGCTCTCTGTGCCTCAGGAACTGCGCACCGCACCCTGTCTCTTCTGTTACTATCTTGGGGGCTTTGGCCCCCGAAGGCTGAGCTGATGGATGCAGTTGCTAGTAGAAGACTCGTAGCAGTCTTGCTGGGTCTGGATGACAGGACCTTTTCTTTGTTTAGTGGTAGTATATCACTTAGCTCACTTCAAACAGTGCTCTGAGTCGTGATCTCTTTGTGAGTAGCACAGCCCTCAGTTATTCAGATTGCCCAGTTTTGAGTAAATTAAGAAATTCTTAATGGGAGCCAGTCTTGTTGGTGCACACCTTCAATCTCAGCACCCAGGAATGAGGCTCAACAGGAAAACACAATAGGTGAAAGTCTATACCTGGACTGTTTGCTTTTAACTCTTTTTACAGGGCACCCTTCACAGGAAATGTCTACTTCAAAGTAGACAACACATGTAAAGTCTGTATCATGCATCCATGTCATTTTAGAAAGGGATAATGAAATTAGTTGCTTGGAAAATAGTGTGAAATTTCAACGTTTACGATTAAAAAGCAGTAGGGGCTGGGGAGAAAGCTCAGTGAGTAGGTTAGGGTCCCCAGTACTCAGGCAAAGTCATATGTGGTAACGCGCATCTGTAATCCCAGGGAGCTGGCAGCAAGGCGGGAGGCAGAGACAGAAGCCCCAGAGGCTCCTGGGCCAGTGGCGTGAGTGACCCTGCCTCAAGCAAGGTGGAAGTTCAGGACTAACACACAAGGTCATTCTGGGGCTGAGGCACAAGTGAACACCATATGCACACACAGCATACACAAACATGCACACATACACACAGTGTGCACCGTATGCAACATACGTCCTTTGATTTTGATGTCTTTTTTCCTTCCTCCGTCATGTAGGAAGAAATGTTGAGCTCAATATTATTGCAGGTTTTCTGCAAATCATGTACCATTTATTTTGATTTGAAATTGCTTTATTATGACTGGGGATATTTTTAAATTCATGATTAAATTTAGGATGTTTTTTTCCTCAGTACTAATTTAATTTCCCAGACACATCAAAATTGTATTATTTTGCTACTTTTAGACTTGGAGACGTGGTTTGTTTTCGTGTTCCAAAGCTTAAGATAAGGACTACAATAAATCATGAGGAATCCTTCCAGTTTTTGAATAATTCTCTGTCCATGGAGGATGAAGAAAGGAGATAATAGTAGTAAGAGTTAAGTACTGTATTCAAGTGCCATGCTAAGCACATTTCACTTCATTTTGCCAACATTCTGGCAGTTTGTGATATCAAAGTACCCAGGTGTTCAGTTACTTTTCCCATAGTCATTTGGCTCTGATGTGGTAGATTTGGATTTAACCGAGCTATTTGCTGAGCTCTTAAACGTGTCTGTGTACGGTAACATTTTGTTGAATGTGTATGGTGCTTGGGAACAGTGCCAGGGTACAGAAATCAAGAAGGTTAAATGTTGTTTCTCAAGCGGGCATTGTCTACTGAGTAGATGCAAAGAAATAGACGAGGCTGATGTGCAATGTCACAGTAGCGTGGAAAGCACAGGGAGAGAGTGCAGAAGAGCATGAAGCTCAGAAGTGGGCACTGGATCCCGCTTGGGATCAGATTTCTAAGTTCCTTTAAAGTTTTTTATTTTATCCATGATGATTTTAAGTACCACCTATACTGGGGGTTCCAAATCTATTTTCAATCTAGACCTAGACCTGTCCTGAGCAGTGGACAGGTCTGATTATTTTTTCTTTAACTTTCTGACATTTTTCATACATGTGCATGTGTTTCGATCACAAGCCCCTCCCATTACCTTCTTTTTTCCCCTTCCACTGAACCCCTTCCCAGAGAGTTCCTCTTCTGCTTTGGTGTTTTATGCTGCTTTGATCCTCCTTCACCCGTGAGGACATGCTGATGGACCCTCCCACTCAGGTGTAACACAGCTGCTGTCTGGTCATGAGTGCAGGAGCCATTTGGAAACTTCCCTAGCCACAGACCTGGAGTCAGCCTCGTACAGCCCTGTGGACATCGAACCCATCTCTCTTCTTTCTTCTGCTTTTCTTCACCCAGTGTCCTGGTCATGTTGCTGTAGTTGGTGGATTGTGGCTTCCTTCCTTCCTTAGTCTCTTTCCCAGCCCTTCCATTGAGAGTGGTCATTTTTTTTTAAATGTAAATGTCTTTTTTTCCCCTCTTTAGTTCACCATTACTCTTGGAATAAATACAAAAATCATTAACATGACAAGAAAGGCGTGATGTGAGCACCCCTCTACACTGTCAGCCTAAAGTTTTCCTTTAATTCTTCCTACTTTCATCATGGGGCCTTCCCTTCAGTTTTGAATAGTTCATGCTCTTACTGGACCTCTGTTCTCCCCCCCATGGAGCCAGGGCTTGGCATTCCAGCTGTAAAGGAGATGAAGGGCTGTGTGCTACATAGACATAATCATTTCCAGCAGAGGAATAGATTGATATTGATGTAACATTCTTTACATGTAAGAGTAATAATCTTTCAAGGGAAATGAACAAGGGTGTAAAACAGTAAACTTCCAAGAATTACAAGTGGTTTGTAGTATTTGAAAAGTTCACCCTCATTAATTAATATTCAAGGAAAAAACTCATTCAGTATTGCTATTTTTTTCATATCTCAAGTTGTCAGAAGATCTTTTTATAAGGGCTTGTTTAATATGTATAGAAAATGTATAAATTTAGCAGCCTAAAAACGTCTATATAACCATTAAAAATTAACTTTGATTTTTCTTTTAAGTAGTTCTTATATAATTAGAAATGTGCTACTATTTATAAAATCATATATTAGCGGTTTATTATTGAGAAACCCATCTAAAATGGATTTGACCTCTACAATGAGTTAGTAGTTTGAATCCCCAAACTTAAAGTTGTGTTCAGCAAAATACAGATGGTTCCTGGCTTTCTGTGGGTAAGCCTCTGAATGTGTGAAAGTTGTCCTTAGTAGAAACCATCCTCCAAAGTTTGGGTTTTCTTCTGTTGCTGGTTGGCACTGTGCAGTGAGAGCCACTTTAGTGATCCTGGGCAGTAGCAGCAAGCCACAACCCCCAGCTGACCACCCAGCCAAGAGGGGAAGCTACTTAATATGAAAGTGAGCGTCACTTGACACTCCCCTCTTCCTTTGCCTCACGCCATTGACTGAAGCATCAGACAGGCTCCTGTTCATTGTTGCTGTGTTAATAAATGGGTGCTGGCTGTCTTAATCAGTGTTGATTTCCATAAAAATAGTGTCTCTCTGAGAATTTTTGAAAAATCATAATGATTTTGATGCAAGTTATTTTATGGATCTACCCCTTTGCCTGTCTTCAAGCTATTTAGTATTTATTGTGAGACAGGTTCTTGTTCTACAGCTCAAACTGGCCTTGAACACAGTGATCCTCTTGTCACTGCCTCCCCACTGCTAGGGTAATAGGCATGTGCTACCACACCCAGCAGGCCTTCTATTTAGTTCAAGTATCATAGTTAGTAGGTAGATACGTATATAGTGAAAATTAACTTTATGCTTAGCTTAATACAATGATGGTTTGGTACACCAAATATTTCTGCTTTATGATGTTCCATGTTTTATTTAGTATTGGTGATATAACCCTTTTCCTTGGAAAATTCATGGTCTTTTTTTGTGTGTAAGCACACTGTTAAATTTTTTCCCCCATAAACTTGGACTACAAAAAATGCTAGCCTTAGGGCTGGAGAGATGGCTCAGCAGTTAAGGCACTTGCCAAAAAAAACCAACGATCTGAGTTCAGTACCCACTAAAGCCAGATGCACAAAGTGGTGCATGCATTTGGAGTTCATTAGCAATGCCTGGAGGCCCTGACATGCCCATTTCATTCTCTCTCTCTCTCTCTCTCTCTCTCTCTCTCTCGCTCTCGCTCTCGCTCTCGCTCTCTCCCTCTCTCTCTCTTTCTCTCTCAAATAAATATAATAAATTTTTTAAATGCTAATCCTGAAGCTTGGCTCCTAAGGTATGTGTATTATAAGCTCTTGCTTGGGCCAAGCAGAAAATGTCCTGGTGATAGAAGGTCACCCTGCCAAACTAGTTAAAAGTTTTCTGATTATGCTAGTCACCACCCCTTCGTTTACCACTTTGCTGCCCCTGAGAGCAGGAATGCACGTTAAAGGGAAAGTGGAAAGGTCTGTTTTGTGATAATCTGACACAATTTTTAAAATTAAAATGCAAGTTTTTTGTCTGATTCCCGGGGTCGTTTATGTTAGACTCCTGGGAATTTAGAATTAGATGCTCAGTGTTTGAATAGATTGTTCAAATTTGTAAGGTTTTCAGACACAGAGTCGGCTGGACTCTGTCAGTTCTGTTACTGAGTTTCTATGGTGAAGGAAACCTGTATTAAAGGTAAGGGAAGTCAAAGAGTGGTGTTGGTCTTCTTATCTCAGCTAACAAAACAGTCATTCTGTCATATCTACCATTCAGAGCACTCATATTTCCTGCAAATATCAACCAGAGTCCAATAAAGGACCACTTTGACAGATAATTGCTTCATCTTCATACCAAAAAATGGACTAATTTATCCGTGTTGAATATTATTTCATTGGTATATCTAACTGAGCTCACCAAGGAATCAATAAACTTTTCTGAAGAGCCACATAGTATGTCATTTGGGCTTGTGGTCAATTCAGTCTCTGTCAGAACAAGTCAGAACAGTGAGCTCAGCTGCAGTCACCGGAAATGTACTGCTTAGGCTCACCCGGGACTACTGGCCCATTGGCCGTCAATGGGTTGACCCTGCTTAGTCCATTAGGATCTGATTTTCCCCATCTAGTTATTTGGTTTAACTCTCTGTGAACACATCCAACAGCACAGGCTACAACTCAGTGCACTCATGCTGTGCACCACCTATCTGACCCTCTCTTGAAGTGCATGTGGTGTTCTCGCGGCAGAGAGGTGTCACAGAGCCACAGCCTGTCACCAGATGTGAAAAAGCATTCTTTTTCTAAAAGGAAGTATGTTGATGGTTTTAGTCACGAGTGTTGGGTAGTGGGTTGGAATCGGGATATAAAATGTCTTTTCTCATTGCTGTTTTAAGCGCTTTAGAGACCAAGGTAGGTTTGAGTGGTAATGTGTGTGCTGGTCTGTGGCCACCTTCCCTGCCTTTGCCTCGGTCACCCTTCAGGAGGGTGTGGCCCTCCAGGGTCTACAGCTGCGGCACCACCTCCATTTAGTTAAAAGTTGTTGGCTTGCTATTGAACTTTAAGGTTATTTTTGCTTTATTTTATGGCTGTTTATTGTGGCCTTTATTTGACTTTACTGTGTTTTTGGTTCTAGAATTTCTGATTGGTATTTCTTTATGGCTTCTGTTTCTTTGTTTATATCTTGTATCGACCTCCTCATTCCCTTAACTTGGTTTCCTGTGTTCTGGAATTGTATTTCCTTGAACATCATTATAATAATTTTTTAAAATTCTTTGTCAGACATTTCAGATAAGTTGGTCTCACTGAAGGTCATTTCTGATGGATTTATAGTTTTGGGTGGAATATATAATCTAGATTTTTTTGTAAATCTTGTATTATAGTGTAGAGATTTTTGCATCCTGAGTTTATTCTGTGCTTGGGTTTCCGAATTGTCTGCTGTATTCTTGGATGTGTGCATCAAAAGTTATATGTCCTCGGGGTGGGAGCCTATGTGCCAGGTGTGGCACCACAGAGGTGACCCAGTGAGTTGTACTTGCCTGCTATGTAAATATTCTAGTTAGGCTGAATGGGGTACAATACAATTCTAATATGCAAATGGACAATATACACACATAAGCACAACCACCACAGGGTATTTATGCACAGTTGGGATTAAACAGATAATCTTAACAAAGCCAAACTATCTAAGGACCCTTGATCTTGTGGGCTGGGAGGGTGAGATTTCTGGTTTATGCTAGGTTCTAGGTCATCCTGGGACTGAGTGGGACCCCAAGAAAGACAGAAGGTAGAGACAAAGTACAATGAATTGATATCAAATGTGACAAATTCCCTTTTAAAACCCTGCCTATTAAGAATGATAATGCCTACCTCTCCCTCTCCCACTCCCACTCCCAGCTGTGGGCTGGCTGGGTCGTGAATCTGCTGTTTAGATCAGCTGTGCTGGGTGCTATGTGGCCTTTTAGTTTAAACCTCTTGCCTGGTGTTGAAAATGCAGTGTGATTTTTGATGAACTTTGCCTTTAGAGCCAGGAGGTGGCAGTGTTTTCCAGGTGATGCTTTAGAGATATCAGAGTTGCTGAATTCCACTGGTGTAGAAAGTCGGAGGACCTAAAGTATAATGCCTTCGTGTCATAAGCATTGAGTGATGAAGTAGCTGTTTTACCTTCTGTAGTGCATTTTTATAGAAAACTAGAAGGTGTGGGCATGCACTTGTGGAGACCAGAGGTCAGCCTCGGGTATCAGTCTACCTTGCACCTTGTTTGAGGCGGGGTCTCTGTTCTGTGCCACTGCATACACCAGGCTACATGGCCCACACGCATCCAGGGATTATCTTGTCTTCACCTCCCACCTTGTCATAGGTGCACTGGGCACAGTGGGCACACACTATCATGGTGGCTCTGTGTGGGTCCTGGGGATGGGCACTCCGGTTTTCATGCTTGTACAAGTGGTTTTTGCCACTGAACCATCTCCCCAGCTTTTAGGAGGTACTTGACAACTCAAGCTCATACTAGGTATATACTTGAGAACCAGGCTATGCCATACTATTAATCCTGGGCCATTCATAATTCATTGATATTTAAATTTAAATAAAAATGGAAAAAATGGCTCTGTGGTTAAAGACACTTTACTTGCAAAGCTTGACAGCCTGGTTTGATTTGCAAGTGCACACATAAAGCCAGATGCCCAAAGGGTGCACACATCTGGAGTGATTTGGAGTGGCAGGAGTGTGCCCATACTCTCTCATTCTGCCTCTTTATCTCTGCCCCTCTCATAAATAAATAAGCTAATTAATTTAAAGAAATGGAAAAAACTTTATTTTTAAATAGTAAACCTAATGTATATTTGATTATAAAAATCCAGATTTTAAATAAAAACGGAGGGGAAAAACATAAGTCATTATGATGTGGCAATTCTCTGAAAACCATAATTGTTAGCATTTTAGCAGTTAAAAGTGTATAAATACACATAGACAACTAGAGTGAACTCATTCAGACTTCCATCACTTTTTGGCACAAGCATTGTGAACGTCCGTCGGAGCCCATGTGCTTCATGCTGTTTAGAGAAATCGATTTCACGATGTACTTGCTGCTTCCTAACCAGTCTTTGTCGCATGGGCTCAGGATGCCTGTCAGTAGTGTCTCTGGGCGCATGCTCATCAGTTGACTGCAGCTCCATGTGTGATGTGTGCATTGCCCACCGTGAGTGCCACTGCCGTTTGTGCCATTAGTGAGGAGCCAGCACTGCTTGACGTTTGCCACGGTGAGGGGGTGGCATCTCATTCTTTTACCCTAGTAAGAGAAGAGAGTCTCTAGGGTTGAAGAGATAGCTTAGTAGGTAAAGGCACTTGTACAAAGCCTGATGGCCTGGGTTCACTTCCCCAGGACCTACATAAAGCTAGATGCACAAAGTGGTGCATGCATGAGGCCCTGGTGCGCCCATTCTCATTCACATTCATATTCTCTCTCTCTCTCTCTCTCTCTCTCTGCAAATAAAATTTTTGAAGTTTGTAAAAGTGAAAAATGAAATCATCCAAGAAAACCAGTAGTAGAAATCTAAATATTAATAGAATCAAGTATACGTGTATGTAATATATATACATTAATCAACTATAGTGGCACCTAAATACTGTATGTTTGTGTGTATGTGTGTGTATATATGCTCAGCTCTAGTGAAACATAAATACTGTGTTATAATGGCCCCAAATGTTCGTACAAAAAAGAATTCTAACTTAAATATTTTCCAGTATAAGAAATTAGAGGGCTGGGAAGATAGCTCATTTGATATAATGCTTGCCTTGCACACATGAGAAACTGAGTTTAATTTCCAGTAACTAGACTAACAACAAAACAAAAACCTGGGAATGGTGGCATTCTTACGCCAGCACTGGGAGGGGAGGCAGGTGACCAGCCAAGTTTAAAGCCAGTGAGAACTCAGTCTCCAAAAAAGAAGTAGATGACACGAGGAACAGCACTTGGCCTCCAAGTGCACGCATGTACATGCACACACACACACACACATTGCAAAACAATGAGTAAACATCTTATGGAGGGGAAGAAGTGATGAAAATAGGCAAAAAAAAGAAATTTAATGAAGAAACTATCTGCTGGTAGCTTGCTTTTTTGGGGGGAAAAAAAACAGCAGAAAGACCTTTCTGCCAGATACAGAACAAAGACCAAGCAAACAAAAAGCACAGATAAATAATACCAGAATGAAAAAGGACACAGCAGAGATTTTTATACTATTAAGAACACCATGAAACATGCCAAGTAAATTTAAAAACACTAAAGAAATGGAAATTTTAGCAAAACTGGAGAATAAATAGAACTTTTAAAACTTATTAAAGAAATTTAATGTCTTTCTAAACTCTGGAGCAAGTAACAAATCCAAATTATCTTCAAATATGGTCTTATGAACTGTCTTCTAGAGAATTAAAGCAAGAAAGAAAAATCACCCTGACTTGTGTCTCTACAATCCTGATACTCCAACCACAGGGGCAGTGCAAGAGGAAAGAATGCTATTATTACTGTTTATAATCCTGCTTATGAACACAGATGCTTCTATCAGTATACTTTCATAAGTTGAGTCTGGGAATATAATACTTATTACATTGAGAATAGAGGTTTTCTGTAAAGGGAAGAGACAAGGATGTCATTTGGGACACGTGCACGCAGGGACATCAGTTCATGCTGTACTGTTTGTTTTTTAAGATGGATTGTGGGTTCATGGGCGTTTACTGCAGCATATTTATTCTCTTCATGTATCTGAAATATGCATATAGGGTGCTGTGCTTCATAGGATTAATAAGCTTGTGTCTGAACTCAAATATAGGAGAGATAAAGTATGTGTGTAGGTAGATATGTAGTTGTGTGAATATATTACCTCTTGGAATAATACAAGTACAAAACACATGAATTATAATAAATTGCATATGCATTTATGGGTATTGTATTAAAGAGCTCATGGGGAAAAACCTGAACTATTATACATTTTTTATGATAATAGCTTTAGTAATAGATAAATTAGTAATGTTTCAGCCTTACATGATGCCTTGAGGATTCTGGGTATATAAGCTTAAAATGTTGGGTTTTATAGCATTCATTCACTAAATACTACTTGATCATTCCCTCTGTCAGATCCATTGTTGAGCCATGGACATTTACAGACCTTTAGGTCATGCTGTTTGACCTCAGGAAGCTCATAGTTAGGGATATAGATGACCCACATGATTATAAGTTCTATAGTCAGAACAACCTTGAAGTGTTTCTTCTGAGAGCATCAGTTTTGTCACTGTTCCTGTAGCACTCTTGTAGATTGCTTCACCATGAACATCCAGACCAAACAGTTTATGGGAGGAAGGGGCTTATTTCAAGCTTACAGATCCAGGGGGAAGTTCCATCAGTGGTAGATGTACGGTTTCTGTACATCCAAGCAGAAAGGAGAACCTCAACAAACAAAATGCCAGCACACACACCAAAAACCAGCAAGCAGCAGGGACCCCAGGCAGAGCTCAGACTATTCTGCATACAGATCCCCCTAATACATCAGGATCCTCCCCCTTGATACCCCCTCCAGGTTTAATGAAACACCTGAGTCTATGGGGAGACATCCATTCAAACTACCATATGTGTATATTTTCTGGACAGCTAATCTAACTTTGAATTAATATTCATATAGACTGTATTTTGTGGTCTGGTCATGGTGATGCATACCTGTAACCCCAGCACTCTGGAGTTTAAAGCAGGAAGATCACAGCTTTAAAGCAAGCCTGGGCTATATACAGTGAGACCCTATCTCAGTAACCCCTAGCCAAAAAAAAAAAAAAAAAATTATACACAAAACTAGAAGAGATATACAAAGTCCTCAGATGCCCTGTGTTGGATTACCACTCTAGTTAACCTATCTGAAAGGGTATCCTTGCTTCACAGTGAGGCCTTTTCATGTAGCGTACCTCTGACTGCCTTCTCCTGTTGTATCTTTCATTACATCTCTGGTATTCTCTTGTTGTGGTGAACTCTTCGTGTGACCTCAGTTTAGAATGTAAGTTGCTGAAATGTAGAAACAGTCATCAGTTCTGAACTAACTCAATACTTTGCACTCCTAAAGATTTTCTTTGCGCCCTTCTTTCATGATTTATGTCTGTACTCTGTCCTTGTAGTGCCCTCTCTGGCAGTGCAGTTTAGAATCCAACTCCAAGTAATCTGACAGGTTGAGTCAGTTTGTTTTAACCTGTGTGATGTTTTGTTTAAGTCATGAAGCATCAAGTTTATTGTTTTATTTATACAAGTCTTTAAGTATTTTTTTAAATCTATTCTCAAGAGATGCATAGCAGGCAGACATCTAATATGTGGTCAGTTGATTTTTCTCTCAGAATTACACAAGATTTAGAATTAGGGGCTGCTTCTATATTCATTTGTCTTGTTCTCATCTTGTTGTCTAGGGATTTCACGTATTTGCTTGAGTACAGCACTCAGGGCTCAATTCCAGGTAGCAAGAATGAAGGACAGCAGGCGAAGGACTTTGTAGCTTCTGTGGTCTTATCTCTAAGCAGAGTGCTAGAGAGAGTTCACCATCTCATATAGTGCATTGACTAGACATCATATGTGGCCAGGGAGCCTGTCCACTACGTTATTCTGTCACTGGACCGAAGTAAGCAACAATGTCTCAGTTACTTTCCAGTTTCTGTAAGAAAATACTAAAAATGTGGTGATACACAAATATCTTAGTGCTAGTCTATTGTGTAAGGAAAAGTAATGTTGGTAAGTCTGTATATCCTGGTTTGAACTGACTTCTTCCTTGGTAACCACTGTCATTTCCTGTGTTACTGTTTCCCAGGTGTAATTGTCCAGTGTCATTGTCGTCTTAAGACCTCGGGTTTCAAACCCAGAACCTTATGCTTTGACACAAGTGCTCTACCACCGAGCTAACCTCCTCCCCACTTGCTGCACATTGTGAGATGCTCACAGCCCTCCAGGGGCCACTCTGAACTGCTGAGGGAGGGAGCAGTCTGAAATGAGTACGCTGATGTAAGACCTGAGCTATATATATATATCTTCTGCAGGCGTCAGAAACCGCGCTTTGTCCACTTTGTCTGAATCTAAAATGCAGAAAAGCTAGGAGGTGTACCTTTATTTTATTTGTTGGTTCTGACACAGTGTTGCTAAGTAGCTAGCCCAGGCTGGCCTCAAACTTGGAGAGATGCTCCTGCCTCAACCTTCTGAGTCCTGGCATTACAAGCATGGGCCACCATGCCTTTATTATTATTATTATTATTCTTGACATCTTTACTGTTTTATCATGTACCTTATGTAGAATGCTAGTTTTTTTTTTAATATTGGGTACAAGAAACCTTAAAGAAAGTGATAGTTTTTATTACTATTTACTGATTTAGATGAGGGGAATGGTTTGTGATCACATTATCAGTGATTCTGTTTTTTGTTTTGTGGTTTGGTTTTGTTTTTTTGTGAGACTGAAATGGGATGGGTAGAGAATGAGTGTGCCAGAACTCCAGACACACATACCACTGAGTGCATCTAGCTTTATAGGGGTACTGGGGAATCGAACTCAAGCCACCAGGCTTTGCCATCTCCCCAGCCTATTTTGTGGTTTTTGAGACGTGTCTTGTGTAGCCCAGGCTGACCCTGAATTCTCCATGTAGCCAAAGCTGGTCTTAACACTCCCTGATCCTCTGAGAGCTGAGCTTGATATGTGCCGCCTCACCTGCACCATGCTTGTGTTTTAGGATGTGAACATATATGTATTTCAAATTCTTGAGTTGGTGTAGTCATGTGCTTAGGGCTTGCCCGTGTGTTTGTATAAGTGCTCTTATTGTTAAGAGTCAGAAAAAGGTATATTGGAAGTTTGAGCTCTTGATAAAAATGATGCTATGTCGCTAGAATTCTCCCACATACCCAAGTCTGTGAGCTCCATGAGGGCAGTTCACGTCCCCCACCGTCACTCAGCATGCAGAAGTATTGAGTAACTAATGATGGATCATTGTCCAGCAAATGAGAAGTCTGTTCACTGTTATAATGAGTACTTTGTTAAGTCAATTACTCTGCCCAAAATAGAGGAAAATAGTGAAGTGTTTATAGTGTCAGCAAGTTGCATAAGTGGTATAACTAAGGGCTGGACTTTGGAACCACTGTCTGGCCCTCACTGTGTGTGTTTGTGTACACATGGAACACAGTGGTCGTAAAAGCAGTAACAGGAGCGAAAGTCGGATACATTCTTACACGTGAAGATTATTAGTTTAAGGAATGAAAATGTCTAGATTATTGAAGATGTTATGCTGTACATTTTAGTGGAGAGAAGTGACATGAGTTGATTTTTATAATATTTAAAAAATAGTATTCTAATTAAAAAATTTCATTGTTAAGATTATGAAAAAATTAGCAGAACTTTTAAGTTTAATGACTTTATTTTGTTTTATTTCTTAGGATGTGATCTTTGTGGTGTGAAAAGAAGTTTTTAAACTACCCCAATGGATGCAGACAGCGATGTTGCATTGGACATTTTAATTACAAATGTAGTCTGTGTTTTTAGAACAAGATGCCATTTGAACTTAAGGAAGATAGCTTTGGAGGGAGCAAATGTAATTTATAAGCGTGATGTTGGAGTAAGTATCTGAATTTAGTGTGTGTTCTACATAGCCTACTTCTATACACTGTCACCAGTGCTGTATTTATTGTACAGATGATGAATGAACAACTGGCCGTGTGCTCTGTCCTCTTGCTTCAGCAAGGGGTGGAGCAGGCACTTGGCAGACTCACCTTCAGCAAAGAGCTTATTGGCTAGTGTTCTCTCAGTTCCTTTGAGCCAAAGAAGACTTTTAGTCTTTCCTGGGAACTGATTCCAATACCCTGACATAGGTTCTAGTTAATTTTTATACTTTGTCATGCAACTTTTTTGTTACCCAAAATGGGCGTTTTGCCTAACATTGCTAAAAATAATAAGTTCATACCTCAAATTAGACATTTTAAATTTTAGTTTTTGTCACAACTAAAAAGCATTAGTATTAATAAGTAATAAAACCTTGGTGCTTTGATGCTAGCATTGTTATTCACAGTGAGTATGTATTTGACTTTTGTAAACCAAAGATGGGTGACTAAAGAGATGGCTCAGCTGTTAAAGGTGCTGCATCAAAAGCCCGAAGGCCTGGGGTCTGTTCCCCAGTACCCATGTAAAACCAGAAGCACAGAGAGGTGCATGCTTCTGGAGTTCTGTTTTCAGTGGGCTGAAGGCCCTGGCATGCCCATCTCATTCCATCTCTGCCTGCCTTTTCTCTCTGAAGTCAATAAAAAAAAACAAAAATTGATATAATTATATTATTTCCACTTGTATTGTAATGATTAAGAATACAGCCAATAAAAAGATTATTCAGCATTCTTAGCCACCCAGGAAATGCAAAGTAAAACTACACAGATTTCACCTTGGCCAATTTGAATGGCTGACATCAAAGAGACAGACAAGAAGAAATGTGGTGGGATGGAAGGAAACAGAAATGACTAAGGGCGGTAAGTTCAGCAGTAGTCTATCTAGGTTTTTGTCCAGTAAGAAAACATGGACTGGCTCCCCAGTTGGTTTGATGCAGCCAGGAAGAATGAAATTATGTTAATGGATGACTCTGGAGGTGATCATATGAAGCAAATGAACCAGATTCAAAGACAAATACCACGTTTTCTCTAATTGGTGGATCCCAAATTTTTTATATCCCATTTGTGTGTGTATACACTTCTATGTACATAACATATATATAACAAAGCAGAAGAGAGATCAGAAGGAGGCTAGTGAAGGAGAGCTGAGAAAAGGGATGTATGGGTAGTGAATATGGTCAAAATTCATGATATACTTGAAAAAAAATGTCCTATGCAACCCAGCACTGTTTACAATGAATATATATTAAGAAAACCAAAAGAAATGGGAATACCTCTAAAGGATTGATTTAAGCTCTAAATAAAGATGAAATGTCCATACTTAGGGTAAAGTTCTTAGTACTGGAAACTAAGTTTAGGAGAAATTCAATTCAATTAAAAATTTCAATAATCCACAATTGAAGATGCCCAAATTCGCTAGTAACACCATCTTCCCTTTAAAAAAGTAAGTATGCAACCAGGTCCTGTAGTCCCAACTCAGGCAGGAAGACCTTTGCGCTTGGCTACCCTGGGCTACCTAGAATGACCGTATGTCAACAAAGCAAAACAAAACAAAAATTTAACTTGATCATCTGGTAGTGAGAAGAAGCAATAAATGTGGAATAAATTCATTGCAGTGTTTTCTGTTTCTTGCGTATGAGGCAGTACCATCTTGATCTTTCATCTTTAACAAGTCTTCCCTGGTTGAATCATGTTCTGGCTTGATAATGCAGCATGCAGTCAAGAAAACAGAACTCAAAATGTAACAGTTGTTTCAAGGATAAATATCCAATTCATTTATGTGTTATTTTACCCAGCAAACATTTATTTCATATAATGGGCACATAATAGATATTTCTATAAATGAAAAGATGTATTGAATATTTAAGTTCACATACTAACTTGTAGCTTAATGTTTATATTTGTGCTGTAGTTCTAACCCATAGCTTTAAATATTTCTCATGTCTAAGGAATCTCGAATAACTTTTCTTGCTTCAATGTATCTCCCTCACTTGAGCTTTCCATGTGGGTTCCGAGTATGTATGTAACAGGCATCAGAACCCCACATCCTATATAACAGGAATGGGCTGGACGCGGTGGGCACACCTTTAATCCCAGCACTCAGGAGGCAGAGGTAGGAGGATCACTGTGAGTTTGAGGCCAGCCTTGCACTACAGAGTTCCAGGTCAGTCTAGGCTAGAGTGAGACCCTACCTCAAAAAAAAGTCCTAGTGATGGGAACCCTGAAGCAATAAATACTGCTAGAGACGAAGCGATGGGCCTTCAGATTCACTGGGAAGAGAAAGCCTTTCTATGGAGGTGACATCTGGTGAGACCCGAAGGCAGTGGAGTATTGAGAGGGTAAAGTTCCAAGTGCCACTAACAGCAGCCCTCCTGCTGCAGGGGGGAGTCCTGTGATTCCAGTGGTACGACTGCAACTGACTGATGGCGGAGATGCTGGTGTGGGGGTTGGGGGTTGTTTTGGTGATTCCTCACACGCGGGGAGACATTGGCAGGACCTTTGGAATTAGGGTGTTTGTGTCGATGTTGAGTGTAGCTTCACAATGGGACGGCTTGGAGAAGCTTGGTCATTAGCCTGGCCGCATAGGACAGAACCATATGCATAAATTGATTTTTTTTTTTCAGAAAGTATTAATGAAGTTGAGAAAACCTAGAATTACAGCCACGATTTGGTCCTCAGGAAAAATTATTTGCACTGGAGCAACAAGGTAAACATGTGACTTGATGTTTTAATTTTTATTTTCTTCTCTGTTCTCTGGGTTAAGGAGATTTTCCTAGACTTAATCATAGGTGAAGTTATGTTCTTCAGTAGAAAATTTATTTTCTATAAAATAATCTTTGTCTTTCTTTTCCTTGAAACAGTGAAGAAGAAGCTAAATTTGGTGCCAGGCGTTTAGCCCGCAGTTTGCAGAAACTAGGTTTCCAGGTAACAGCCTCAGAAATAGCCAGATTACAAATATTCAAAGGTGTACTTTGTGAAATTAAAATTTTTTTTTTAATAATTTATTGTCCATAATGAGTTACAACATTTAGTGGGCAAACAATGAGTTGTTATCCCCAATTCCCCGCTGCCCTCCCCTCCCCAATCCACTGGATAACCTCCTCCATGGGTCATCTGGATCAGTCCTTGTGACAGGGGACCATGGATAGCCTAGTATTCAGCCAGGTAAAATTTTTAATAGAGGACATATAAAAGATTTTCGAGAATGAATTCTTATATTGAACTGTACCTGGACTCTTTAGTACGTCATAAAAAGTGTGAAAATTAAGTAGCAAAATTTGACCAAGTGAGTATTTGTAAAAGATCTTGGCTTTTCCCCAAATTCCTTTCCATGAAGAGACTTGTTTCCTTGCTTTTTGAGTGTCCTGAGTTTTTTTTTCCACATTTTTGACAATTTTCAAACCTACATATAGTGTATTTTGATCCTCATCCCCTCCCCTTCTTTCTGGTTAGGCCCTCTTCTGTTAGATCTGTAAGATGAGAGGCCACAAAGCCTTTTACCTCTCACGGTGTACACATACACAGAACAATAGTCTGACTCGGCAGGAACACAGTAATGGTAGGAACGCCTCTCGTGGGCTAAGTTGAGTCTCCCTGGCATGTCAGCTCTTCAAGTATCTCGTACAGTCAAAGCCTGAGTAAAATTACTACGCTGGGCATGGTGGCACATGTCTAATTCCAGCACTTGGGAGGATCACTGAGGGTTCAAAGCCAGCCTTCAGCTGTAGAGCTGAAATCTATGTCAGCCTGGGCTTGAGTGATACTTTGCTTGGGGGGGGGGCTTTTTATTTTATGATTTTTAAATGATGGCCTTCCTAGGCTGCTTGCAAAAGAGTCAGTAAAGGCAGGTGAAATGTGGTTCTCAAAGGTAGGAAGATTGTAGAGCTAGCAATGGGAAGTTGTTTCTCCTAGCAGAGGAAGAAGGAAGTGACCTGCTGGTGGAGGGGGAAGGCTCTTGGACTTCAGGAGGTGGGAGCAGGGAGCTTTGAGGTTTCACCATGCCGTAATGGTGATGATATTTGCCACTTTCCTGGCTTTCTATTTTTGGAGCCAAGTACTGAGTTGGAGACTAGCTATCCACTGTGGTGTCCGGAGGGATGTGGAGCTGAGGAGACAGCTGAGTGCTTGGGCATTTCCCTGGGATATTACAGTAAACAACTCAAGGTGCTGTACTAGTGGCTGTTGATGTTGAGAATACCATTTTCAGCCTTGGAGCTTTTCTTAGCATACGAGTAGGGGGTATTGATAGAAAGGTCAGTTAATTAAAAAGTACAGCCGTTTTACTCTGTCACCATAAAGTAAACAACATCTCACTGGCCTCAGAAATGTCATTTTACCAGGTTGACTATGGGAAAGCTTCTGACTTTGGAGCCCAGTGTGCATCTTGTGTATCCTAAAGTGACCGCTTTTCGTTTTTTTAATTTAATTATTTTGTTGTTGTTTATTCATTTATTTAGTTTTGTGAAGTAGGGTCTCTCTCTAGCCCAGGCTGACCTGGAATTCACTGTGTAGTCTCAGGGTGGTCTTGAACTGATAGTGATCCTTCTACCTCTGCCTCCTGAGTGCTGGGATGAAAGGTGTGCACCACATGCCCAGCTCAGCGTTTCATTTTGACCCCAGAGAAAAGGCCATTCCTTCTTGCTTTTCAAATATCTCATTTACAGTATTAAGAGTAAATCATATGTAATATTCAAGATACTAGATGCACAGTTTAAATTATGCAGATATCTCATGTCTTCTACTTTTTAATGTTATTGAGCCATTTTTTCAATATAATCCATTGCTTTACTTCTCTTCCAAAGGTAATTTTTACAGATTTTAAGGTTGTGAATGTTTTGGCAGTTTGTAACATGCCCTTTGAAATCCGTTTGCCAGAATTTACAAAGAACAATAGACCTCATGCCAGGTAGGTCTGGGAAGAACCAAGATAACTTAACCAGATTCGATGTTAACTGTCAGGCTATAAATACTTTGCATTAATTGTGATTATTTCTTACATAGTTATGAACCTGAACTTCATCCTGCTGTGTGCTATAGAATAAAGTCTCTAAGGGCTACATTACAGATATTTTCAACAGGAAGTATCACAGTAACAGGTAATTGAAACCTAAGTTGTCATTTACAGATTGAATGCTACAAGCGGTGTCCATTCAAGATAGTGTCCAGTTTGTCCCCATTAGTCACCACTTCTGTCCTTGAAACAGTCTTGGCTTTGGACACTGTGGTGTAGTTTTGTCTGCTCTTGTTCTGTTTCTGTATCTTATATACTGTCTCCGGCGTCTCCATGTTGTTCAGTACTGTTGTAGGTATGTCACCTGTCCTCAGGGTTATGCTGATCTCGTCTGAGATGCGTTCTCCATAGACATTCAAATAGTATTCGTTTGGAGCTACTGAAAATATTCTTCATATTAAGAATGTCATCATAATATATTTTTTGATTTATGCATATCTTAAATATATACTTATATATACTTAAAATACCCAGGAAAAACATTTTATGAACTTGAGGAAATTTTTTAAATAAGCAGAATATTCAAATATAATTGGTTTCTGCTTGTATTGTTAAGTGTGTTTTGTCCTATCTCTGACTCTCAGTGAGAAGCTGGAAAGGGCAGCTCCCGAGGCCTGGGTATTGTAATAGCAGGGGGCAGCATTGGATGCAGGATGGCTTTTTAAAGCTTCACGATACATTGTGCAGAGGCATTGCTTAGGGAGTCAGGCCCACGCTCAGACAAAATTAAGAAAAAGTTTTTTAGTCTTCTTGAATTTTGTCTTTCGTCCCTTTAATTCTTGGTGGACACCAGATTCTTATCAAATAAACTGGTTTCAGCTCACCCCACTGGTCTTTCCATCTTGTGTGGGGCCATTAAAAGCTAATTGCTAGTGTTCTACCTGGATCTTCAAAATGGAGTGTTAGGGAACAGTTTAATTGATCCCAACTGTCTGTTTCTGCACCTTTGAGCCTAGACTTCTGAGAGGCCTCGAAGTACTGGTAAGTCCCTACTTAGTATGCAACAAAACAATGTAGATTTTAAAAATGTGTATGTATTGAGTAGAGTAAACCGAGGACTGTTGGCCTGATTTAACAGGCACGATATACCCATGAAAGGTTAACAGCTCAGATGTACTCATACTGAGTGGTTCCAGGAGCACATGTAGAATTGGTGAAGTGAGTCAGGAGAGCGCCAAGATAGACCGTGCTCATTACCGGCAAAGTTTGCATATGTCAGCTTTCATGATTTCTCCAGAGGCAAGTGTGTATCAGTGAAACCATTTTTTAGTCCAAACTTGGTGAAAATATTACTCACTGTTTCCTATGGTCATTAAAGTGAAGATGGTTTCTCAGGAAATCGTTCCAGAGGTCTACGTCTAACTGACTGTAGCATCACCTTGCTGCCTCGTGCTCCCCATTACCTCCTGGGCACACCAGCACTGAGCTTGGCCCCCTGAGTTGTAGTGAGTCTGGGGACTCTAGACCATACAGGTAAGAGCCAGCCTTTGGTAGCAGCTGTTTCAGTCTGCTGGTTCTTCTCTCCCCGGTGACTGACCCTCGGCTGGATTGGAGTCTAACCAAATGACCAGAAGAATTAAAGGTCTCTGGTCTCATTTGTCGTTCTTTTCTTTATCTTCCCATGTCATATACTTCCTTTTCATACAGTCAGAAGACAAAACACATCACATTGTGTTACGTAGTGTTTGAGATTTCTTGAACAAGCGCCTCTAAGAGTGTGAGTCCCTTGGTTCTCCCTTGTCATCTCCCCTTCCTCTGTCTGTTGCAGGGCCCAACGTAAAGGCTGTGGCTACTGCTGTGGAACAGATTTACCCATTTGTGTTTGAAAGCAGGAAGGAAATTTTATAACTCATTGGTTAGGATCTCTCACTGAGCACCTTTTAAACCTGCTGCACATTGGACTCAAAAGGAAAACTGGACCAACAGTAATTGAGGAAAGAGACTCTTACACACTCATGGCTGCAGTCCCTTCATGGCTCCGGTCCCTTCAGATTCTACTTCAAACTTTGCTGTAATATAAGAAGGAAGTTTACAAGACATGACTTTGCTGCTTTTACAGAAGGACTTTCTATTTATTTTCGCAGTAATTCTCATGTCCACAAGCAGAGCTGTCACAGTGTGCACTACCTTAAATTGTTTTATTGTTTATTTTCCAGTTTGAGCTGATGTGTTTTATTTGTGAATAGTCTTTTACATTTTTGTATGCTAAATATGGGCACCAAAGAAACTGTAAACGTTAACTTTTTGAATTGAATGTGCACAAATAAAAAGTTTGGAAAAGGTCTCCCTTCACATCCATTCTGTAACTTTTATTCCGCATTTTCTCTCTTAACAAAAACTGTATTCACATATTATATTTTTAAAATCTCTGCAGGTTTAGACTTTGGCTGAACTGTATTGCGTTCTTTTTGCAGTGTATTTTGTGTAAATATGTATATACTACCTGTATAAAGTGTCTTTTCATGCTCTGTTACCAAATATCAATTAGGAACTCTTTCTTGCATATTGGAAATAAATACATGTATATAAGCTCTAGGTAACTAGGGTAGAACTTTATAGATGCAGGATAATGTTTTATGTTGCTAATTTAATATGGAGAACATTTAACAACTTTAAAAAAATTGTAGTTTTCAAAAGAGCAACCTCTTACTAGCTGGGTATGAGCAAAAAACTATACCTTGGATTACCTTGATTCTGGGAAGATCAGCAGGGGTTGTAGGCAAGTATGGACGTTCTTGGTTGGTGCTCAAGGTTCTGAGAAGAGTCTGATCAGTTGATGCCTGTGCTGTCTTAATTGGAAGTGCCCACAAGCTGCCTCAGTACCGCAGTAGAAGAATAAATAGTTTTACTTGAACCTGAAAGCCATTTTGCAAGACCTGTCTTTCCCCTTGCTGTTTCTTTCCTAGGAGCTGAAGAGAGGCTAGTTAGTGTATGTAAAATCCTAAGACCTACGCATTTATGCAACAGGGCCCTGCTCCACACGTGGGCCAGAGGAAGTCCAGCTCAGGCCGCACCTGTGCACAGCAAATGTAGTTAGTATAGCCGGCAGTGATTGGCCCTAGACATGAGCTGGCTGGATCAGGTTAGCGTCTCAATAGAAACTACACGGAGACAAAATCCCAGTAAATTACCAATATGTTGGGAAATGTTTGTAAAGGCTTGCG
The DNA here is from genome assembly GCA_004024765.1 of Zapus hudsonius. NCBI lineage: Eukaryota > Metazoa > Chordata > Mammalia > Rodentia > Dipodidae > Zapus > Zapus hudsonius. The sequence continues at coordinate 39,004 of PVHP010005340.1, forward strand.
CTGCACTGCAGAGTTACTACAGAAGATTTTATGTTCATTTTTACTTTCTTCTGAAGCCTTCCTATGTACACCTCCCCGCATTTCACTCCTCAAAAGTGGGGCAAAGGCCAACTTTTATACTTGCCTTCTTAAGAGTTAACTGTAGTTTGAACCCTTCGTTTTCCTTTACATTTGTGTTTGCTTCCTATTAATGTTACTAGGATATCAGAATTTCTAAACACCTAGAATATTAGATGAAAAAAATATAGGTAGACTTTTAAATTTTGAGGTTTTCCCACCTAGTTTTAATTAGCAATAATAAATGAACCCGTTTTACAGTGTTCACACAGAGAAATCTAGAACGAGGGAAACGGTGTAGCTATAGTGCAGATCCAGTGATTGATCAGTATCAGCAGTGTTGGGATGTCTTGGAAGCCAGGCTCTTGCACACACTATCTGCGAGGCGAAGAACTATCACTTGACTGGTCTGGATTGGGGTCTGCATGGGTACCACCTGGCAGTTTCTGTGGGTGTGTGCCACTAAACATAAGCTGGGGGAAATTGTGGCTGGTGTTTTTTTCTGGCTTTCCACTAGTACTGTAAATTTTTTATATAAATAAAAGCTGTGAATATATACATACAAATTTTAAGTATTCCCCTTTTTATTTTTGAAAAACCAAACGGTTTCATTGGGGGGAGGGTAGATATTGGGTAAAAATTATTTTGAAAATACAATTGCTTACAGAACTCAACACGAGGAAAATTGAATGTTTAAGACACTTGAATTCATTAATAGCAAACGACTGGTTTATTTCCTGCCCATTTACAATGAATGGACAACCCTACAAACTGCTACAGTGTACATAATGTCTAAAATTTAATCATTTGACATTTCTTTAAAAATGCTTATAATCTGATGGGTGTTCATGTTAATAGCCTGCATTGAATTTTAGGAAATCTTGGCATGTAATTCGAGCAAAGATTGATGACAAATTAAAATTGCTCCTCTGCAGAGCATGTTCCCTTCTCTTTAAAAGGAAGAAAAGAATACCAGAACATAAGATCGTAAATCTTTGTAGCTTCTTCCTGCATCTCTACTTTAGGACATATCGTTACTAGGACTTGAGTCATTCTGCCACTTCACTGTTGCTTGCATAGACTCTCTTTCCACTGTTCCAAGGGAATGGGAGACACCCACCCTCCTATGCTAAGTGCATTTGACTTTAGGATTTGCTTCATATTTTAAAATCATTTTTCGAGTTTAAATTTCTTGTGTTTCTTGTAGCTTTTGTATTAAGTAATTCAAGATTATCTCATTTCCTATCGTATCCAAATTCTACTGGTAAATTTCTATGTCTTAAAATTCAACTGGAAAAATAGAGAGCAGAAGAATCTGTTGTATGCGTAAAGACCCAAGTTGCTGGGATGGCTGGCCACTGATTTCATTACAGAAAGAAAATAGGGAATTGTCCTGAGTGTCCGAGTGTCATTTATGTCTGCATTCATCTGAAAATGAGTGTCGATTGGAGCCAGTCTGCCATGACCTGAGGTAGAGCGATTCCTGAGGAGTGGGAGAATTGTAGGAAGCTATGGATTATTGTAAGCGGCTTCTAATTTTTATAGGTCTGATCCCATAAACGTAACTGCTCAGAGATTTGGATAAATAGCCTAATGGTCTTGACTTCTCTTCTGATGTTTTACTAACCGCTATTTCTAAATAAATATGGTCCCAGGATTTTTAAATTTTTTTTTCTGATCATTAAAAAAGACGGAAAGATGAAGATTATTCTCAGGAACTATAAAATGGTTTTTCTTAGCATTTTAAAATATTAACATGAACGTTATAAAAGAATATATTGTGCATTAAAGTTGTATTTCACTATTTGGAAAGGAAGCTGCCCTGATCTTTGTACTGTTGTACTGAGTTACTACTGGAATCTTGCCTAGGACACTATCCTCATCTAGAACACATCATTAATTGTCCACATGCACAAGACCTTGGTGCAAGGAGTGTCCGTCTGCAACACTTGTGTGTCCGAATACTAAACTGACTAGCCTCCATACTCACAGGGCTTAAGGCAAAGGTCGGTCTCATCACGAGGATTTGGGCTTTGCGCTGTGGAAGATGAAGAAAACATTGAACCAGCCACTGTTACCTTGCTTCACCTCAGAATAAGAAAGGTGACTTGAGGAGCCTTCCTGCCTCTTGCGGCCTTCTGGGGAAGAGGGGTGAAAGGTAATGTTCCTTTAAAGATGGAGAAGGCATGGGGTGTGTTCCATGCCGTGTCAGCCTGTGGCGCCAAGCCCACTAGATCTCCGGGGAAGGCCGCCTCGCCTCTCCCTGTGCACACAGCTTTTTACACTCCGCCAGCTGCTCTCCGGGCTGGCTTGCTTGAAGCTGGGTTGGCACCAGCTCTTCTGGGTGATGACTCATAAAACAAATGTTGTTTTTCACATAGTTCCTGAAAGAGAAAGAGGCGCTAATGAAAATGTCATTTTTTTAACAGTACTTGAAAGAAAGTGCTTATTATTTTAAAAAATCACCCTGGGGTTTTCATGTTTTAGTTCATGCAAAAACGTTTTCTTAATGTGTCATTGACTTGGGTGTCTGTCACAGACCTGTGGTCAATCTCAGGCAAAGTGGGATAGCACCCCTCTCCGAGGGCAGTATCTACAGAGAACCCCAAGTCCCATTTCCTTCATTTCTCTAGCTCCACCAGGATTCCAGTGTTTACATACCCTCTTTCCTTACCCTGTTCCTTTCTACAGGGTTTTTCCCAACAGCATAAAAATGCTCTGTGCCTATAAAGAGGGAAGGCCACCTCTCTTCAAAGTTCCTCTGAACACTGACTTGAATGGCCATCCAGACAGTGGGTGGATGGACCATGGCTCCTGCCCTCAGGAAAGGGGGACGAATGATAATTGGAGAATGAGGTCATACAGGTATCTCCCTGGATTCCACAGAGCTGGCCCCTGGGGCCGGTGGCCCACAGCAGGGCACCCTCGGAATAGAGGGGAAATGTGCGTGGTGTGCACACGTTGCAGCCCTGGCCTGTGAGTAGATCCCGCAGCAGGAGGGTGGGGTCTGTGTGTTCTCGGTGGGAAGCGGCACCGGAGGTGTCCACCAGAAGTATCCTGCAACGTAGAAAAGTCAACTGACCAGGAACTGGCAGACTGATTGCAGGGCACTCCTAAAGCCCTGCTTCAAAGTATATTCATGAAGCTAACATGCAGCTGGCTCCTCTGGCCCAGGAAACGCTAAGCTAGGGGTTGGTTTAATCAGAGTAAGGTTTTTCTGAACGAGGGAAAGAAGGAAGGGCTACATGAAGAAGTGTCCTTGGTGCTCCACAAGCCAGAAGCTTAGTCTGAACATGGGCATGAAGGGGACAGTCAGGCAAGACGAGCAACAGCAAGAAGCAGTAGAGGGTTCCACTGGAGGACCTCATGGTCCAAGTTAGATGCTAATAAGCTTATCTGTTAACATGAAAATGATGTAAGAAAGACCTAGAGAAGCCTCTAGTTCAGAAGAGATGTCTAAGCTACAGGGAAATTCCGGGTACTGGTGTGTAGATCGTGCAAAGGTCATGACGATGATAGATCTGCCAGTGAGTGGTGCAGAAGTTAGGACCAAGCCCAAGACCTCGATGAAATGGGGCCAGCTGAGGAAGAGACAGCCAGGAGGCGGATTCCCACAGTGAAGTGAGTATTATTCCATAAAGGAGGCACGTTTATTTACTTCGGTCACAAAGCTGAGGAATGAGGCTTACTGGAGCAGGTTCATGAGAAGACAGGAGAGGAGCTGACGATAGCAGCTCTTCAAGGGAACTTTCTATAGATAGAGAAATGGCAAAGGCTGAAAGAAAAATAGGATCAAAACACCCTTTTATCAGAAGAAAAATGGGAAGGGCTGGGGAGCTGGCTGTCAGCAGGAGGTGCCCAGGATGGAGGGCATGATGGTGTGTGTTTGTGATTCCAGAGCTGGGGTGCCATGGCTAGCCTAAATAGCCTACTTGGCCAGTTCCAGGCTGGTTTTAAGATCCTAGCTTAAATACAAAGTTAGACAGCGCCTGAGAAATGTCATCTAAGGTGGTTGTCCTGTCTTCCTTCCCAAGCACAAGATGGGGGAAGCATCCATCCTGATGGGAAGTAGGTGCGCATACTGACTGCACAGGGGAGCAGACAGACAGCGCTGGAGAAGAGAGAGCAACGCTGAGGGATGGTGTGAGTCCAAATCCTAACACACGGACTAGCGTGGGAAATGGAGGCTTTCTCAGGAAGGTCAGAAACAAGCCATGGATGGGATGTGAGAGGGTCCAGAGCCTTTGGACAAAGATGCTATCCAGCAATTATCGAAGACAGGCAGATTTCCTAGACAGGGACACCTGCCTTCGCCAGGCAGAAAGGGGCCATTTGATGCAAGTAGTCATGACTGCAAATGCTTCAGTCAGCAAGCCTGGGGATGCCTTGATATGTAGAGCTGATCACTCTTCACTCTGCCTCTTTCTCATTCAGCCTGAGTACAGCCTCCTGGAGTCCCTTCTCTGACAGAAACGAGTCAAGCCTGTTGGGGAGTAAATCACTAGCTGTCTCTGTGTTCTTTAAGTGTATTTTAAAGTTATCTCAGAATAACCTGACTGCCCAATGGGAAGGAACCCCCAACCTCATGGGATGCAATCAGCATGTTTTCACTGACCTGGCCATTTTTCTAGTTGGTAATGATACCTAAATTGATGCCTGACATATAGTCGGAGTTCAGTAAGTATTTGAAAGGAATTCATCCATATCAGGTAATGGTCAATCACAGTAACTGCTGAAAACGCAAAGTAATGTAAGCCTCAACACAAATATTTATTATACATTTACTTATTTGTCTTCAACTAAGTCAGAGAAAAGAGTAAATAACAGGTGAAAAAGCAGAGGGCCAGCACCCCACTGTGAGCTTGTAGCTCAAGAAAGTTCTTCCAAATTCCATCTTTGCAGGTAACTTTCCTGACCTGTCAGCTAAGTCGTTCTGTTTATTTTCTAAGGAGCAACAACCTTGCAAGAATGTTTTCTCAGAGTTGTAAAAATAGGGGATAGAAATGGAAACTGACTCCCAATATGAGAGAGAAAAATATTAAGCAATGTGTTATATCAAATTTGAAGTTAATTTGATGGTATAGATGTTTCCTTTCTTACTCTTTAGAAAAGTCTGTTAGGATTTACACTTCAGAATTTACTTGTTTCCCTGGTGACGAAAGTTGATTCATTTGTTTTATTAACTTCTAAATTCCAGGAGACTCCCTTGGCTCAGTCAGCAGTGGCTTCTGGATTCAAGCTCACTTCCATTTCTAGCAGGTTCCACAGGCTTTCCACTGCCCTGCATTCCCACGGTTAATGTGATAACTTACCAATATCCCAGTTAATTTTTTGTCTCTAACATTTCTCTCTGGGGGACCTTGTTTAACATTCACTTCACATACACTTTCGTCAGTTTGCAATAATTCAATCTGCTTACATTTTTATTTTCAAAGCTTTTCTCAACCAATTGCATAAAACAAAGAAAATCCCTGGCTCAGTGTTGCATAAATAAGCACAATTTTTAAAAGCAAATTCTTTTTCGTTCTGTTTTCAGTACTGGGCTTCCTCACAGCAGTGTTCGCTTAGGAACTGAGTTGAATATGCAGCATTATTTTTGACATCTTTTTTTAATACTTCTCTGCATCAGTCTCTGTAACTGTTTTTGTTCAACATAAACCTTAAAGGTCTGTTGGGGGGCCCACATACCATTTGGCTTTGATCCTCTCCTAATTTACAATTTATAACTAGAGAGAGACTGGATTGAAATCTCAAAGGGAACAGAAATGTGATTCTTTCACAAATACTTCATAAATTAGAAATTTAGATTCTTTCCCCACCCTAAATTCTGAGTTTCACTGAGTTTTAGATACCCAAACCATAAGGTCTTAAGAATCATTGTGGCCATGCATGCCTTTGATCCAGTGCTCAGGAGGCAGAGATAGGAGAATCTCTGAGCTTGAGGCCAGCCTGAGGCTGCAGAGTGAGTTCCAGGTTAGCCTGGGCTAGAGCAAGACCCTCCTCTGAAAAAAAACCATCTGGAAGTCTGCTAAATGGGAAGTTGGGATTTACTTAAATTTTAAATTTTTTCCTTTGTTTTCGTGAGCCTTTAACCACCCCCTGTTCGGAAGCAGACCTTTATCAAGTCAAGTTTTCTTTCAAGTGCGACTTTTTAAAGGAGACCATGGGGAGGGATAATAATAAAGCCCTTAGTTTTTTTATTTATTTCATTAGGTGAAAATAATACATTCAGATAATAATTTATTTCTGCTCTCCCTGTCTAAATTTTTCAGTTGATAATAGCAAACAAACGCCCAGGGAAGTCAGCTGGGTGTAGTGCGCACACCTTGAGGCCCAGCACTGGGGCTGTGGAGGGAAGAGGGTCACTGAGTTCCAGATCAGCTGGGGCGAGAGAGAAAAAACAGGCCAAGTGAAAGGCAGGGGAGGCAGTATGGGACTAGAACATGGGACGAGAGACTACTGGAAAGGCACGAGACAGAGCCGCTTTCCAGGTCTGGAATTGCTTGGTCCCTTGAGGCAAAACCAGGGATCTCCATGTCTTCACCGAGTGCTGGGATGGAGGATGGAGGACGAGTAAGGTAAGAATGAGGCAGCTGGGGTGGATCCAGGGAAAATCAGTCAACGAGAACCAGAAGAACTTCAAGAAAAACTAGAATAGATGTGGTTATAAATTCTTCGTCCTTTATCCCGTCAAAAAGCGAAGTCCTTTCTCCTGCTTTGAATCCAAGCTGGCCTTGGGGCATCTGTCGGCAGTGGAGGTGGTAAACACCAGAATGTACAAGGGCCTGAAGCTCAGTGGCCTTCGCTGCCTTCCGATGTCGTATTAGGAAGGAGAAGCGATGCAGAAGCTGCCCATGATGCCAGCCAGCAGCATCCATGCCGCCCACCCGTGGTCATGAGCCTTCGGGTCCCACTGACTGTCCCGTCCACCTCGCTGTGAGCCCAGCCATGCGTCGGATGGATGACTGACGTGAATCAGCACAGGGAAGGGGAGAGGTTTGGAGGTCACGTGTCCTCTTCTCAGTAGGGGAAACATTTCCAGGTGGACGCATGGTGTTATCAAGGTCAGAATCTACTAATAATTCTAAGTATGCATTTGTAAGTAATGATCAAGTTCAGATTCTTTGCTTACCAAGAAATATAATCATTTGGTTTTGTAAGTATTTTTAAAAGGCAGTCACAAACCTGTTTTTTAAAAAAACATGCTTTTACCAATAATATTTAAAAACCTAAGAGTAAGTGTCACTACGTTTCTGAACATAAAGATTTAATCTAAGAAGAACAACTTCCTCTTCATTCCCAACACTGATGTCCCCGCTTCCTCCAAGGCCATCCATTTGGCTATTAGACCTACGAGTTCTGCCGCTGAAAGCTAGCTTTGCATGGCTCACTTCTAAGTTAAATTGTTTAACCAATTTCTCCATTTGAATGTTTTTATTTAATGCCTACAAGTTCATTCTGAATGCCTATTCATATAAAAAGCTCTACCTTTCCTAACATGAACCCAAATGTGCCATATTTAAAGCAACTGTAGACACTGAGAACCAACAGGAGTTATTTGTATGCTTTGCTTTTGGTTTACTAATTGTAGCTTTAAGTGTTTAGGGCTGAAAAACCTAAGACCTGTTATAGATGGTCCTGGCCCAAGTGGACATCAGATCCCAGCATCCACCCAACTCCCACCCCAAGAAAGCTTCCTCATCATGGAGATGTTCTCTTGGGAGGAAGGAGAGGAAGTTGGGACCAGGTCTCATGTAGCCCAGGCTGACCTCAAACAACGCAGAAGTATACATGCCTTTGTAACTAAGGATGACCTTGAACCCTGATCCTCCTGCCTCTAGCCCACAAGTGCTGGGACTCCAGGTGAGCACCACTATGCCCAGCTCAAGGTTACTGGCAAGCCCTGTCTGGTGATGAGCAGCATCTTTACCTAGTGAAAGCTTTAAGTAGATACACACGAAGGGCAAGGTTAAAGAACCAAAGTCAGGCATTGAAACGGCCACAGCAAAGGAAATATCTGAAAACAATTTAGATGTTATTGCTTTGATGTATATAAAAACCGTACCGTTGACAACTGTTCAGAGACCAGCGTGCACCAATACTTACGCTTTTGCAAGCTCCATTGATATTTGTTCCAAAGAGCGTCCCTTTGTCTCAGGTATAAACATAACCACGAAAACCAGGGATGCTAGACTCATGGCTGTGTATATGAAGCACACCCTCGGCAGGCCAAGAAGATCTACAAGGGACAGAAGAAAGCCATAAGACAGGCGTGTCGTGGTGCACCCATCCATCATGTGTGAACACACCTGCGAGCACACAGCAAGCCACATGTATCTCCATACATGCCAATACTGTCTGTGGAAAGAGGGCCTCACAAATGCAAAACACAGCCTCTTCTGGATGTTTCGTTTGCACAAATACCATGGCAGCTTTCGTAGGTGATCTACACAGTACTCTTGTAACTATCATAATTTAAACTCAAAGCCATTTTTCTTGATGAGCTTGCTTTTCCTTTTCAACGTGGTAATATATCCTTATTAACATAAAAAAGCATGTGTGCTTATTGCAAAAACAAAACCTGGGCTGGAGAGATGGCTCTGCAGTTAAAGTCTGATGGCCAGGATTCAATTCTCAGGTACCCACACAGAAAGCCAGGCGCACTAAGTATGTATGTGAAGTTTGTTTGCAGTGGCAGGAAGCCTGGGCATGTCTATATTCACTCTGCCTCTCTCTCTCACTCTCTTAAATAAAGAAAATATTTTTTAAAACAAAAAAAATTAGCTGGTTGTGGTGACACACACCAGTAGGATATTGCTGAAGAGGTGGAGGCAGGAGGATCATGAGTTCGAGGCCAGCCTGGGCTACACATTAAGCCAGGGGAACAGAAACCAACAATTTTCAACACAAAGCCCCCTAAGCGCACAACATTAAAGCAGCCTTAATACTCACCCACCACAACTCAGGGAACTGAGCAGAAGAGGGGGCGGAAAGATTGTGAGAGCCCTGGTGGGGGAGACTATCCAGAGGCATGGCCAGGAGAACCTGGCTGAATACTAGGCTATCCATGGTCCCCTGTCACAAGGACTGATCCAGACGACCCACGGAAGAGGATATCCAGCTGATTGGGGATGGGGAGGGGGGAATTGGGGATAACAACTCATTGTTTGCCCACTAAATAATGTAGCTCATTATGGTCAATAAATATACATATTTTAAAAATTTAAATATGCAACAATAGTAAAACAAAAGCCTTAAACATTATAAAAGTAAAGAATGCCTCGGGGGCTGGAGAGATGTCTCAGTGGTTGAGGCACTTGCCTGAAAGGTCCAGCGACCCAGATTGGATCCCCAGCACCTAGGTAAAGCCATAGGCACAAAGTGGGGCACTCATCTGGAGTTCGTTTGCAGTGGCTGAAGGCTCTGGTGCATCCACTATCTCCACCCCCTCTTTCCACAAATAATTTTTTTTAAAAAAAAAAGAATGCCCAAGGCAAATTTTCCTCTTCTTAGGCTCCACTGAGTCTCTAAGGAACCATCACTAGAGCCACTTGGCTTTTGTTTGGTGGACATTTGTAATGACATATTTGCACAGATGGCTTTTCTTGAGATGAGCTCATCCTCTGATTTGAAATCAATTATTTCATGTTGGCAATATTTTGTCATGTTTAATAGCCAGCAGTGTGTTTGCAATGCCTCTTTCTGAGTCCAAAGGAAAAACCAACCAGGGGTCCAGTGAAAGGCACTCACTTGCTAAGCTGTGTCAGCAAGTCACAAGCTCCCCAAGATTTTACCTGCCAGACTATTTGCTCCCCTGACTTCTCAAGTCCTTTTCTAATCTCTAGCCAAGTTCAGGGTGCATTCACTAAGGAGATACGGCCCTTGAAACCATGTGCACCCGTCATTTGCAATATGACAGGGACAGTGAATAGTAGCTGGCTCCTTTTGCTCACATGCTCAGAGCAACTGCAGACAAGATTTGCACATAGCCCTGACCAGCTGTAGCCGAAATCCCAATTGCTCAGGAGGAGTGCTAGCTGAGGGGGTGGACACTGAAGCCAATTCTCTACAGTGATTTTTTTTACTGAAAACTTGAATGCATGAACATCTTGCAAATTTGTCATATTCCCGTTAGTTTATACTCATATTCCCTCTCCCCACCCCTTCCAACGACAGTCCTCCTCAGTGGGTTTGTCATGATACACCAGTCAGAATGTGTAGCCCAGGCTGGCCTTGAACTCCTGATTCTCGTCAGCAGCTTCCTACAGGTGTGCATCGCACTAGAGCAGGCTGTAAACGTGGGGACCACTCGGCAGTATTGAAGTGAGCAGAAGCAGGAGAGAAAGGCGCTGTGGTTCTGGTTATGTGGCTGCTGGTGTCGGGTTTTGCTTGGTGGGTCTCGTGAGACTTCAGTTCTGTTTTCCTTGTAGTGTGGTGTGTGATGTGAGGCATATGCACACACATGTACTGATGTGTGTACTCCATGTGCAGAGGCCAGGGGAGAACATCCGATACCCACTTAACACCCTTGTACTTCTTTACTGACATGTAATCTCCCAACCTGAAGCGATTGTCTGTCAGCAGACAGACCCCAGGAATTCTTCAGTCTCTGGCCCTGTGAACTGGGGATACATAGGTGCATTCCACAGCAAGCTTTCTCTGTGGTTCTGATGAATCAAATTGATGGCCTCTGGCCCAAGAGGCCTTCTGGCTGAAGAGTACTCTTAATGGTTGAGCTATCTCCCCAGCCCTGTGCGAGCACTTTCAGTAATAGAGCGCTCACCACTTCAAAAAGAGGCTCACTGCCAAGTAAGACATCTTGCTCTGTTAAAAAGTTCTTGGCCCACACCTTTAGTCCCAGCACTCAGGAGGCAGAGGTAGGAGGATCGCCATGAGTCTGAGGCTACCCTGAAATTACATAGTGAATTCCAGGTCAGCTTGGGCTAGAGTGAGACCCTACCTCAAAAAAAATGTTCTTCATGGGCTGTAGAGATTTCTCAGTGGTTAAGCACTTACCTGGCAAAGCCCAAGGACTGGGGTTCAATGACCCAGGACCCACAAAAGACAGATGCACAAAGTGGCACGTGCATCTGGAGTTCATTTGCAGCAGCTGGAGGCCCTGGTGCACCCATTCTCTCTTTCCTCTCTCTCTTCTTGCAAATAAATAAATACATTTTTTAAAATTCTTCCTTCCTTAGATCCCCAATCTGCCGGTCAGAGCATTCTACTTTACCCCCTGCATGGCACGCATCCAATCAGATCCTCACCCCTTCCTCGTGACAGACACTCAGGTACTCACTGCCACCTTCATCCTTTCTTCAGAGTCCTTGGGTCCAAATCAAATACCTCCAGCTCTCCCCTCAGTCTCGATGGAGCACAAATCACGCTCTTTTGATGAGCACAGCATAATTCTTTCATTGTTTTTTGACAGGACCTTGCTATGGCGTATCCAGGATGACCTCAATCTCAGCCTTGATAATTCTGCCTCAGCTTCCCAGAGCACTTGGGCGTACAGGTGTGCACCCCCCCCCACCTTCAGCTACACTGCAGTGGTTTTTTGTTTGTTTTTCGAGGTAGGGTCTTGATCTAGCCCAGGCTGGAATTCACTATGTAGTCCCAGGGTAGCCTCAAACTCACAGTGATCCTCATATCTCTGCCTCCCGAGTGCTGAGGTTAAAGGATGTGCCACCATGCCCAGTTTACACTGAAGTTTTTAAACAGCTTCTCAAAATATTTTACTCAGATCTGAAAAGCAATGCAGCTGTGCTAAGCCCAACTGCACAGTGTCTGCCTCCCTAGATCAGGATGCTTTCATTGATCACGATGACATTTCACTAATATGTAGGTATCCAAGGACTGACTTCCAAGTAAAACCTCAATCCTTTATGTTTCTCTAAACCGTGCTTGGAAAACCAGCCCTTGCAAAAATGTAGACATCTTCAAACATTGCAATTAAATGTAAGCTAAAGGAGTTAGATCTTTCTAGGTTTTACAAAAATGATTGGAAGGTGGAGAGATGGTTCAGCGGTTAAAGGCACTTGCTTGCGAAACCAGAATGGCCTGGGTTCAACTCCCCAGTACCCACATAAAGCCAGATGCAGTGGCTCATGTCTCTGGAGTTCCTTTGCAGAGGCAAGAGGCCCTGGCTCTTTCTGCTTGTAAATAAATAATCAAAAAATATATAAAATAAATGGACCTGGCTGGGCATGGGAGCTCATGCCAGTAATCCTATTGAGCATGGAAGCCAAGGCAGGAGGATGACAGTGAGTTCAAGACCATCCTGGGCTAGTGTGACAGCCTCTCTCCAGAAAACAAACAAACAAACAAAGATATCAATGAAGAAAAAGCAGGCTCTTTATTCGCTAGCACTTACCCTGAAATCATGCAGGAGTTCCCAATCTTCACGAACTCATCCCAGGCATCAGCTAGACTCTCCCACAAGGATCTGGGTCATCTCTTCCCATTCCTTACCATTTTCATGCTTTCCTGTTTTAGGCTTCTTTATATTTTTTTTCCCGAGGTAGAGACCCCAGCCCACTCTAGCTCAGCCTGACCTGGAGCTCACTCTGTAGTCCCAGGCTGGCCTCAAACTCACAGTGATCCTCCTGCCTCTGCCTCCTGAGTGCTGGGATTAAAGGTGTGCCCACCACGCCCTGCTGCTTTCATATTTTTTCTTCCACATCAAATAGCAGGTGAAGTGTGTATGTAACGTGAAGGGTGCCTGCTTGTATAATCAATATAATTGGAGTAAAAGAGGTATGGTCAATACTACTAATTAGATTTTTTTTAACTTTTCAAGCTTGGTCTGTTGTAAAAAATCTAGGACACAAGCATTTAAAATTTTTATATATAAAAAGGCATACTTAATTAACAACTTCAAAAGATAAGTCCAAAAATAATATACTAAATATATGCACGCATGGTTGTATATGTATATAAACATACATGTATAGCACATTTTTTGAGTATCTATTTTAGAAAAGTATACACACATGCATAATATGAATGACAAGCTTGGTCATTTGTAGAATTTTCTATAGTTGTATTTTTCTGTAGGCATGTTGTATAACCCGTGTGTGTGTGTGTGTGTGTGTGTGTGTGTGTGTGTGTGTGTGTAATTTAATAAACCCAACTCATTGGTCAGTTTTGGAGGCTGCTGTTGAACCACCACATTATTTTGAAAACTAAAAAATAAACAAAGTTGCAAGTGCTTATCTTTCCTTTCTTATATGAGCCCTGCTTCAGGGTAGCCAAATGGCTGGTGGGAAGAAATTTCTCTTTAGAGAAATACTCCAGATAAAAATTTAAAAGGAGGTTGGAGAGATGGCCCAATGGTAAGAGGTACTTGCTTGCAAAACCTGATGGCCCAGGTTTGATTCCCTAGTACCCACGTAAAGCCAGATGTACAAAGGTGGCACATGCATCTGGAGTTTGTTTGCGGCAGCAGGAAGCCCTGGCATGCCCATTCTCTGTCTGTCTGCCTGTACCTCTGTCTCAGATAAATAATTTTTAAAAATAAAAATAGATCAATTCTCTCTCTCTCCTTGCAAATAAAAAAAAATAAAAATAGATGGAATAAAAGGATGAAAACTGAGAATCTGGGTAATGATCTTCAAAGGAGGCCAGCATGGCTCCAGGGGAGCAGCTAGACCTGGCAAGGCATCTGCTAACAGACCAGAAAATCTGACCTCCCCGAGCCTCTACCCAGGTCTACACCGGAGTCTGCAGAGGACACAGGGCAGAAGGACAGGCAACATAAATACACCTCAGCAGAACTCTCTTCAAGTTTCCTCCCTAAAGTTATAAAGTGGGTGAGGGTTCAGTGGAGTGAAACAGAGGCAAAGCCTACATGTTATGAGATGTATCGGCCAACTGTCAATTATGTATTTGGACATGATCAACTAGAAAGTAAAAGCAATTATAAAGTACTTGGCAGAATGTGAGCAGAGTGAATATTTGATACTAAGGGAAGAAAATTAACATATTGTGATTTATTTTTTAAATATCTTATGTTGTAGAGTTCCATGTTGAACTTTACCCAAATGGCATTATGTATATTATATTATATGTATATTAAATATGTACATATATAATATAAATAATCAGTAGGGAGAAGAGTGGGTGGGGTCACAAATGAATGAAGACAGAACTGCTTAGGTTGAACATGAATAGATTAGATTCATTGCCACTCTTTCTACTTCTGAGTGTGTTTGAAATTTTTCACAGTAAAATAGTAGGGGGTTTTCCCTGCTATTTGTCCTAAAGGACGAAAGACATTAAAGGAAAATGGTTCTTACCAGTTACAGTCAAAAACGTCAGAGAGATGAGGAGGTTGATGCCCCAGTTCAAGCTTGAGGTCAGGGCCATGGCTCGGCCTCTTATCCCGCCAGGGAAGATCTCGCTGAGTACCAGCCAGGGCACTAGAGGAAGGGAAGAGTTAATGAAGACACTTTGACACTGAGGAGCCATATACTGATCTCTCTCTGCTCCAGACATGCCTGGAGCCTAAAAAGCACACGCGTCCTCCTCATCACCCAAGGATCTGTCAGGAGAAACACTGGGCGAGCTTAATGGTGAGCCCACAAATATGGGGAGAGGAACATAGGTTCTTCTTAGTTCTAGCAGAGACCTGAGATATGCCCGGGGTAGCCAAGAGCCATCTCTGGACATCTGCCCCACACCACCCAGGAGATCCAGGGCCAGATCAAGGCTGTAACTGCTCCAAAATGATGATCTTCCCTAGCAGCTCCTTTCTCCTTGACTTTGGGGAATTCTGACATTATAGCCAAAGAGTGAATAGGAAACGGAGCTTGAAGCACACGCTCTTCTTTCTCCCTGGTGGGCTTCCTGGCCTTGGGGAAACTGGGCAGAGGTCATAAATTAAATAATGCTCCTAGATTTGATTGCTGTACAATGCTAGACATCTGAATTTCTGAAAACAGACTCTTCTTGGCACCAAACTGATTAGAGGACTTTTTATTACCTAAGAGTGACAGGGAACATTATAGTCTGCTTGATTGGATTGGAAAGGGCAGAAGAGAATAAATTATCTCGTATTCTGATAACTCAGTTTGTGTACTACAATAGCAACGGGTTCTTACCATGGGCTGACTTCATAAACAGTTTTATATTTTTTCACGTGGTCCTTGCCAACTCCAGCTAAGTAGGAACTATTAGGGTCCCTCCTCCTGAATTGTGTTTATTAGCCTAAAATCATACTCAAGAGCTCTTATCTTTTAAAAACTCTGACTCCATGTTCATAGAAGACACTGAGGCTTTGAGGAAAGTTTCCAAAGTCACTGTGGTGGTTTAAATGTTAAATGTCCCCCATAGACTCATGAGTTTGAATACTTAATCCCCAGTGAGTGGTGTTGTTTGGGAAGGTGGTGGAACCTTCAGGAGGTGGAGCCTTGGGGAGGAAGGGGGTCACTGGGGGTGGGCCCTGCTTGCTCTTACTTCCTCCATGCTCCATGAGGGTGGGATGAGTCTGCCCTGTTTCCTCTGACACCAGGGACTTCCCCTCAAAACTCTAGACTGGAATTAAACTCTTCCCTTCCTTAAACTGCTTTGGGTCCAGGTATGTTGTATCAATAAAAAAGTAACTGATTTAGACTGGAGAGATTGCTCAGTGGTTAAGGCGCTTGCCTGCAAAGCCTAATGACCTGAGTTAGATTCCCCAGTACCCATGAAAAGCCAGATGCACAAAGTGGCACATGCATCTGGAGTTCGTTTGCAGTGGCTAGAGGTCCTGGTGCGCCCATTTTCTCTTTCTTTCTCCACTTGCAAATAAATAAAATTATATTTAAAAAAAAGTAACTGATGTAGTTACAGAGGTCCTAGGTGACCTTGGCAGTGAGTGTTTGTACCTCATGCTTTAATCACTGCGGTCTCTTGATAATGACTGAGACAGTGAATGTTTCTAGATATACTAAATATTTCTTGCTCAATGAAAAAAATTCAAAAGTTCATTTTGTTCATCTCATTGTTTTAATATTTAAAATATTGTAAATTTTTATTTTAAGAGAGAGTAAGTATAGGCGTGCCAAAGCCTGTTGACCCTGCAGACTAACTCCAGACCCACTTTGTGCATCTGGCTTTGTGTGGGCACTAGGGAGTTGAACCTGCACCAGCAGGCTTTGCAAGCATTTGCTTTTAACCACTGAGCCATCTCTCCTGCCCTTGATTGTTTTTTGAGACAGGGTCTTGCTAGACAGCTTAGGCTAGCCTCTAACTCATGTTTTCCCTGGCTAAGCACTCTGAGATTCTAGGCATGTACCACTCTGTAAGGCTTAAGCCCAGTTTTTTTAAAGGAAAATAATCTTGCCCCAGATTTTTTCCTTTTATACCACTTCTTGTCACAGTTATTTAGCCTGGGCCAGAGCTGAGGGTTCCCGAAAAGCTTGTGGTTTAGGCATAAGGAGGAGGTAGGGGAAGGGACACATTCTCCATTTTCTCCCCTTGGCTCAAATTCTTATCACCCAACTTCCAGCTCTGTCTTAACAGTTATCCAATCCTTTCTTTCCCATCCACCTTTCATCACGATGGACTTGGTATTTGGGGGGATTGTTGCTGAGCACACTGGCCTCATAAGAAGTATTGGGTCCTGCTGCCGACGGCCCACAAGAAGGCAGGGTGGGTGTACAAGGCCCCGAATCTGCATTGCCAAGGTCCCGCCTAGAAAACCTGAAGATTCCCCCAGAAAGACTGTCCTGGAACCAAGGCCTGGGGATGTAATTAGCCTGGGTAGTGAACTGAAGACCCCTCAGCCTGTGTTCTGACAGGAGCTTTCTTGTCAGGCAGGCCCTGCACCTGACAGTCCCAAAAAGATATGTATCCGCACCGAAAGCATCTACTTCTTTTTTGATCTTATGGGAAGAATTCAAGAATTGATGTCTTGGTTGATATAAGATTGATGAAGTCGATGTTGCAGCAATCAGCAAATGAGCGCTTTAACAATCACCATATGGATCCTGTCAAAGGTAAGGAGTCTGTTATTTTAATACCTATTTCAGAACTGGAGGGTCTCAAGTTTTCAGACCCAGGGAAAGTGAAATAAAAATCTGAACATGGCATTTGTGGAGAGAAAACTATTTCCATGGCAGACTTCGGAACCAGTCAGGCAAGAATCTCCAGGCCACGTCCTCAGGAGATGCTGTGTATGCCTGGAGGGGAAGAAGTAGACACAGGAGCGCTGGGCTTCAGATCACGAGGAGAGAGTGGAGAGGGAGAGCTGCCACCTTGGGGACTTAATGTGAGACCTTTGTAATGACAGGAGGAAGCTTGCTTGAAGTCACTGACTGTTTTTTTACTTTTTTCTTCTCTTTGAGGTAAAGCCTCGCTCTAGCCCAGGCTGATCTGAAATTCACTATGTAGTCCTAGAGTGGTCCCAAACTCACAGTGATCCTCCTGCCTCTGCCTCCCAAGTGCTGGGATTATAGACGTGTGCCACCACCCCCGGATGAAGTCACTGATTTAGAAAAATATTTATTTATTTGTAAGCAGAGAGAGAAGAGAGACAGAGAGAATGCACTGCCAGGGCCTCTAGTCACTGCAGTCGAACTCCAGATGCATTTGCTACTTTGTGTATCTGGCTTTCCGTGGGCACTGGGGTATCAAACCTGGGTCATTAGGCTTTGCAGGCAAGCACCTTACCTGCTGAGCCATCTCTCCAGCCCGTCACTGAGTTTTTAAACCCCAATAAATTGGTTCATGTTCAGTGACAGTGCAGCCACTGCTCCACAGGGTTCCCTTTCACTGATGGCTTTCTCGGAGCATCCTCTGTGTTCTCCCCCCGGGTGAAAGGCAGCAGAGGACTCACTGTCCTGTTCTCCAGACGTGCTCATGGCAGTGAACTTGAACAGTGTGTAGGCCACTGCAGCTCAGCAGACCCTCAAACATTCCCCACACGCAGCTTCCTCACCCCTGGACCACTTAGCAACTGGCTCCCTAGAAATGCCAGAGCCCGCACGCCCTTAAGGTCAGCTCTGTGCTGTGATGGTTGTGAAATGCCGAACTCTAGAAGCTGGAGGTAGTCACTGTTCCCAGCTGGGGAACTCCTATTTCTCGTGACATTAAATCATCCAGCCTGCCAACAGAACTGGCTGGATCCAGATGAAGTCTCCAGACCCGGTGTTCATGGCTCCACAGAGCGTCAGAAAAGAAACCATGAAGGACAGCTACATGGGTGTCATTTGTGAGGACACAGACCTGGAGCAGGAGGGCTACTCGGTAGAAACACCAGACATGTGCATCACCCTGGATGCTTCGTGCCTCTGGCTTACTTCTGGCCACTGCCCCAGTTTTTCCTACAGAAACTGTCACTGAACCCCCTACGCTTTCAGATTTAAACCTGACACCTCCCAGGCTTGAGTTCTTCCTGAGCCACCTGGCATGTGAGCCCAGAGTGTGAAAGACTCATGCGGTCCTGAGACTCCTGCCAGAGATCTCCGAGCGACTTCGGAGGAGGGTGATCTGCACTCAGCAGTTTGATTTGCCAAGGAAGCCAGACCCGGGTGCACCCAATGCTGTGGGTTTTCACTGCCTCTACAGGCCACGTGCAGTTCCCCTTGGTTCTCTTTCTGCTAAAAGCATGTCATCCCTTCCAACCAGATGTTTAAATTCCTGGCTGTAGAAATTCTAACACTGGAAAAATATGTTCTCTTAAAAATAGACTCTAAGGCTGGAGAGATGGCTCAGCAGTTAAGGGACTTGCCTGCAAAGCCTAACAACCCAAGTTTGATTCCCCAGTACCCACGTAAAAGCAGATGCACAAAGTAGTGCATGAGTCTGGAGTTTGCAGTGATAAGAGGCCCTGGCATGCCCATACCCACTGTTTCTCTCTCTCTCTCTCTCTCTCTCTCTCTCTCTCTCTCTCTCTCTCTCTCTTTCTCTCCATAAGTAAATAAATAAAAACTTTACGTTGTCTCTCATTTTCATGTGAGTTTAATATTTTTGTCTTAAATGTAAGCTTACTATTTAACGTACTGTGATGCATTTTTAAGCCTGAAAGTCTTTTACTATAACCCTAATCAAACTTCTCTGAAAAAGCATGACCTGAAATTGAAGTTTTGCATTAGTTCCACTCTAACAGTCTCTAAGATTTTCTGTGAATTTATTAACATCATAAATTGTACAAAACGAATTTAAATGTTCTTGCAAATTCCTAAAGTGAGCTGGATGGTGAGGTACTTCTATATGATGTATGTATGTGAGGGTGAATGGTCAGTTCTTTCTAGAGCAATGGATTACTTGTCTAGCATTGTTCTCAAAAATAAATGAGAGAGAAAGGAGGGTGGAGGAGTTCAGGAACAACTCACTCCATTCTCTGAATTCATAGCCGGTGTTATTTTTGATGACACATCAGCTGGTCTTTTGATCGGGTCATCCTTTGTTTTCTTATTGAAAACAAATCCTTAACAATGGCTTGTCTGGCCCTTTGAGTCATTAATGTTCTTGGGTTTTTATAACTTGTCATGTGTACAATAATAAGATTCCTAATAAATAACAGCTGAACTTTCTTTTATATGATTGGGGAAAAGGAAAAATTATTTTTTTATAGAGACGGTGTCTCATGTAGCCCAGGATGGCCTTGAACTTGTGAACTAGCCAAGGAAGACTGTAAGCTTTTATGAACTTCCTGCCTCCACTAAGTGCTGGTATTACAGTTATGTGCCACCACATCTGGCTTGGAAAAGAGAAATTATGAGTGTGTGCGGTGTGCATACATGTGTGCATGCGTGTTCATGTGTGTGTACAAGTGTGATGCATGTGGAGACTGTGGTTGGATAGTTTCCTCAATTGCTCTCTACCCTGTTTTTTGGGGAAAAGTTTTTAATAAACATAATCACACCTCAGGTAATGGTGGAAGAGGCCCTGGTGAGCCACTCTTTGATACCGCCACTGTGAAAAGCTATTTTTTGAGACAGGGTCTCTCACTGAACCTGGAGGTCACCGAGTCAGCTAGATTATGGCCACGGAGCCCTACAGATCACTTGGTCTCTGAATGCCCAGCACAGGGATCACACAGCATTTTTACTATGGGTGCTGGGATCTAAAAGTCCTCAAGGTCCCACGCCTGAGCAGCAAGCACTTTCCTGAATCATCTCCCCAGCCTGAAAGAGAAATTTAAGGAACATACTTCTTACCCTTGAAGCTTTGGAAATTGATTTCTTTCGAAGTATTTATTAAAGGAATACCCTTTGGAAAGTGAACCTTATAGAGTATAGTGTGTATTCCCTGAATGGAAGAACCATGAACTAGAGTTCAAAATGCAAAGCATCAAAGGAAAGTCTGGCCAGAAGTCCCTCTCCTAGTTTGACCTTGAATGACACAGCTTTAAAGTCATATTTTATGCAGAACATTGTCTATTGCTCTATTTTCATTATTGATGCTTCAATCAGGAAAGTATTAGAGTTTTAGTAGCTAGAAATGTTCTTGGAACAGTTCTTGATGTGTTCTGGAAAACAGCCAAGTAACAAATGAATGGTTGTGTTTATTAAGATAATGTTAAGGGCTGGAGTTGCTTGCAAGGCCTGGAGGTCTGGGTTCGGATCCTCGGTAGCACATAAAACTAGATGCACCTGGAGCTCGTCTGCAGTGGTGGAGGCCCTGGCATGCCCCCAGCTGTACACAGTGCCCTGACCTGTGATGCCTGTGCTGGGCAGTCAGTGATCTGTAGGGCTTAATGGCTAGAGTCCGGCTGAATCAGTGACCTCCAGGTTCAGTGAGAGACCCTGTCCTTTATTCTGTCTCTCTCTTCTTGCAAATAAATAATAAATAAAAATGCTTGAAATAAACAAGATAATGTTAAAACCTTAATCTATTTCTTTAATGTCTATATGACCAATGCTTATAAACTGCAAGGACTATAATGGGAGATGGAAAGATAAACACTTGTCTTCTGTGAACAGTCTTTGTTGGTGACAAAAGTGATGGTGTTATTTCTCTATGTGGTTACTTCTATCCAGGCTGCAAAAATACAGCATTAAAGCCTTTGATTCTAGATATTGCTTTTGTATCTTCCAACTCTCAAGAGGAAGAAGAGTTTTCTTAAAGGTTTTCCTCTGTGCCAGAATGTAAAGTTAGTATAGAACGATGGAGATGCTATTTATATACATGCATTGTTTTTAAAAATTGTATGTATGTATGTGTGGATGGATGGATGGATGTACCTGTGCACGCATAGGTCCACTTAGGCTCACCAGGGCCTCTGACACCTGATTTGAGTTGGGATTATGTGGGTGACTTGGGAATTGAACCAGGCTGTCAAGCTTTGCAAGCAAGTGCTATTTTCCCAGTTCCTTCTTGGTGTTATTTTAATGGCTATCCCCAGAAGACCAAATAACTCACCGCCTTAAGGAATCGAGATAGTGTTGAATGGAGCCTGGGGAGGTTGCAAAAGGCTCAGCAAGCCTGAGGACTAGCCTGGGGAGGTTGCAAAAGGCTCAGCAAGCCTGAGGACTGGAGTTCAAGCCCCAGCAACCAGGTAGAAGCCAGAGCCGCAGTAGTGCCCACATCAGGCCTCCCAATGCACCTGCACTAGAAGATGCGGAGTCAGGAGAATCCCAAAGCTCATGTGCCCCTAGCTTGGCCTACCCCGTGGTAAACAAAACCAAGAAAGACTTTGTGCCACAAACAGTGAGAACCAACACCTCATGGTTGTCCTATGATCTCCATATATGTATGATGGCACATGTGCACGTGCACACACAAATACACATAAATAATAAAGTCATCTTTATGATAACTAGCTGGAGGAAAGGGACAGTGATGGTATGGGTATTGGTCATATCTAAAACTTAATATTCCAAAGAGAAAGGGTGACAGGAACACTTAACACAATGCACTATGGAATGCAACTGATAATACCTATATAGGATAAACTTCTGTTTAAAAATTCTCACTTGTGCAATATGCCTTTTAAAATAAATATTTTTATCCATTTGTGAAAGAGTACGGGCGCACCAGAGCCTCTCGCTGCTGCAAGCAAACTGAACACATGTAGCGCATCTCTCCAGCCACCAGCAAAATGCGCCAGAGGAAGATGCACCCTTCACTGGGAAGTTCTGCATGTTCAGGGCTGGAGTTCCAGAGGACAAGTGAGAAACACAGCTCCTGGCCTTCTGGCGTTCATCTAATCCCAGGATGTGTTGTCAACTTCCAAATTAGAACCCGCTGCTCCACACCCCTGGAGTGCCCTAATTCTAGCTCTGCCAGCACCACATGACCGCATGGATGTACCGTGGAAATGGAGATAAACATTATGGCAGGTGACTCTTACGCTTCCTGCTGCTACACACCCTCTAAACGGCTGGGTTAATTCCACAAAACAAAACAAAAAAGCTAGACTCCACAATCTTAAAGTTACAAAAATTCTAGGGCCTAGAGAGAAGTCTCAGCAGTTAAAGGTGCTTGCAAAGCCTGATGGTCTGGGTTCAGTTCCCCAGGACCCACATAAAGCCAGATGTACAAGGTGCTGCATGCATCTGGAGTTTATTTGCAGTGGCAAGAGACCCATTCCTTCTTTCATTCTCTCTCACACACACACACATCCTCCCTCTCCTTGCAAAGAAATAAAAAAGTCAAGAAACAATCCTAGTCTCTTGTATGATGTGTGAGCTGGGGGATTTCTGGATTAGGAGACAGTTCTCCAGGGGTCTGGCATTCCTGCAAAGGTTCGGGTCTTCTCTCCTCCAGACTGTCTGTCAAGGCTGCTCATCGTCCAACACAGAGATACTGTCTCCCTCTGGGGGACAAGGACAGCTTGGTTTGCTGGCTAGAAAAGATAGCGTCTCCCTTCAGGGAAGAAAAAAGGCTGGGTTCCTGTCTATTTAGAAGATTGGAACTTTCCACGCTCAGGACCCCTCTCTTAGCTGCCTGGGCAGCTAGCTGTCCTTTAGGACAGCCTCTAGCCCTCTTCATGGGCACTGTGGGCACCTGCTCCTGTGGCCCGGGACTCACGTGTCTGTTCTGCGCTGGGCTCACTGTGGGCTTGCAGGGAGACTCCTGCCGGCTGAGTTTGATTGTTTGTGGCTGCGGCATGATTTCTCTACAAAGCTCTCTGTTTCTGTTATGATCTTTGGCTTGCTTGTTTAGACCAGAGGAAGTTAATGTACTTTTTATGCCTAAGGTAACTCGTGAAAAGATCTGTACAAGATCTAATGGTAATTAGGTAAACAGAAAAAAAATCTTTCCCAATTCCAGGTGATTCTCTTAGGGAAACGATGAGAGAAATGCCTCAATTTAAAGAAAAAATAAAAATAGGGCTGGGCGCACGCCTTTAATCCCAGCACTCGGGAGGCAGAGGTAGGAGGATCGCCGTGAGTTCAAGGCCACCCTGAGACTATGTAGTGAATTCCAGGTCAGCCTGGACTAGAGCGAGACCCTACCTCGAAAAATCGAAAAACCAAAAATAAAATAAAATAAAATAAAAAATAAAAATAAAGAGTCGAGTTTAGGGCCAGAGAGATGGCTCAGTGGTTAAAGGCACTTGCTTGCAAAGCCTGACAATCTGGGTTTGAGTTCCCAGTACCGACCACATAAAGCCAGTTGCACAAAATGACACATGCATCTGGAGTTTGCTTGCAGTGGTGAGAGACCCTGGCACACCCATTTATTCTCTTTCTCTCTCTTTTCTTGCAAATAAAAATTTAGAGAAAAATGTCAAGTTTAAATATATTCAGTTAAGCCGCTCATAGAGGCCCATGCTTATAAAGTTCTCATGAAATCCAGAGAAGGGAATATTATGAAGTTGAAGCCAGCTTGGGCTTTGTAACAAGCACCTGTTTCAAAAACAAAGCAAAATAGAAATAAATTGCAGTCATTTGAGTGTAAAATGTCCCCATAGAATTATGTGTTTGAATATTGAATTCCCACTTCAATGCTATCTGGGGAAGAAGTGGAGTCCTGTTGGAAGAAGTAGTCACTGGAGGTGTGCCTTCAGGCCTTGCAGCCTGGCCTCACTTCCTACAAGGTGAGCAGCTGCTTCATGGCCTTCCCCCCATGAGGGACTCTACCCCCTGGAACTACGCTCCAAAACCAATCTGTCCTTTTTTCAATTGCTTCTGGTCAGGCGTTTGGTCCCAACAACAAGTAACTAACATGTTAATAAATAAAAACAAAGAAATGTACTTACTAAATCAAAGCAGGAATGATTTTCTCATGGCATGGCTAAACTCAATCTTTTTTGGAGCAAATGCTGAGTTTCATATTTGGAGAACAAAATGAGAAAAAAAAAACTTGGCAATTGACATTTTGTCTGGCACCATAAAATTTTAAGTGGCTTTAATTTTAGAAAATCTAACCATAAGCCTTTCTTAGTCATCAAATATTAGAGATATCTCTGCATCCTTAATTGAGCAGTTTCATTGAAATCAAAATTTTGGCCAAATACACATGGGGTGATACTTAAACCATACAGACCCATGGGATCTTCCCTGTGTGTCCCTGAGAGGCTTAGCACAGGGCTGGCATTATCTGCACCATCACCCTCATGTCTAGACCGTGGCCGAAACTTTGCTAACATTCACCAGCCATTACGTTAAAGCTAATATTTATAGAATGCTTTCTATAACTGCGTGGCTACACGAGGAGGTAAGAGCTAAGAAAACTGAAGATCTGAGAAATGAACTTACCTAAGTTCTACACAGGGGCTGGGATGGAGAATGGGCCATTCTAGGCAAAAGCCTCTTCCAAATTCTAGCATAAAGTTGCACAGACTCAACAGACTTCTTTGATGTTCTCCTAACCTGCAAGCTCATGTCCTCTCCCAAGTCACTGACCTGCCCTTATCGCTGCTGCTAACAATTCCCTTCTTCCAAATGCACACGGCTCTCCTTCACATGTAACTTTCCCAAATGCCAGCATCTCAGAAATGCCCTCTGCGCCCACCTGTCTGAAATGGCCCTCCTCCGGCGATGCTATTCTCTTACCCTTTATTTTACTTTGCCCCTCTTGCCTCCAGCTAAACTTCAGTACTCTCTGTTGAACCTGTACTGTGTCATTGCTTGCTTATTTCCTCTGCCATCTCCAGGAAGGCAAGGGGAGGCTGTCGTCCATTCATTCCTGATCTCCAGCACCTGGTCCCATGATACACACATCCCTGGGCAGCCAGATATACCTGCTGCCCAAGTGGGTTTCCTGATCACTCCAACCTGCTCACCCCTGCCTGCATTCATTCCAGAGTTAGTACAGCAGATTGGGGACATTATCTAGTGTCACCTGCATCCCTCAGAGTGTGTGAATCAAAGATAGTTGAAAGGGGTGAGACTCGGGAGATGGCTTAGCAGTTAAAGGTGTTTGCTTGTAAAGCCTGCCAGGCCAGGTTCAATTCCCCAACACCCAAGTAAAAGTCAGATGCACAAAGTGGCACATGTTTCTGGAGTTTGTTTGCAATGGCAAGAGGCCCTGCATGCTGATTCATACCCATTCATATTCTCTCTCTCCTTCTCTTTCTCCCCTCACAGATAAATTTTAAAAATTAAAGGATAGCTGAAGGTTTATGGCCATAGCCTCATTACCTATCCTAATACCTACCCTTGGGAAAAATTCCTCCCGTCTACTCTAGTGAAAGGATGCTGGTTATGAGATGAAAAAACAAGGCCAAGGATTTAAAACACCTTGTGAAAAGAACAGCCACACACATTCTTCCGAGTTGCAGTGGGTATTTTAAAGAGGGCTGGGTTTTCACACAAAGATCCCTCAGATGAACTCATGAGACTGTTACAGTAGCCCATGGGTCTGGCTCACCTTGTAGAGTATGAGGAAAAGAGAAATCAGTGTCATGAATCTGTGATTCTTAGTTACTACAAGGGGCTAAAATGATGAAGACCACTTCAGACATACATTGGAAAGGCAGCTTTGGATCCTGAACCTAAGTTCAAGTGAAGGATGAAATACAAGTGACAATGCGGAGCAAACAGCTCTAATACTGGCAATGGAAATTGTGTCTTAAATGCATTTGATGGAAGATTCTTACTATTACAGAGAAATGGAGGGCAAGGCCTTTTTTGTTTTGTTTTGTTTTCCGAGGTAGGGTCTCGCTCTAGCCGAAGCTGACCTGGAATTCACTATGTAGTCTCAGGCTGGCCTGGAACTCACTGTGATCCTTCTACCTCTGCCTCCTGAGTTCTGGGGTTAAAGCCATGAACCACCACACCTGGCCTCAGGGGCTTTTGCTCTGGTATGCTATCAACCCCATCAGCAAACTGGTGAAGCCAATGGACTCCTTCTTAGAATGATATTTTAAATGAAATACATAAAACTACTTGTTACCACACTTTGGTCCCCTTCTCCTAAATCCTAGATTCTGTGGCATCCTGGTTATGTTTCAATGAGGGAAAGAGAGGACCAGAAGGTAAAGTGATGCAGGGCATCAAGCTGTCTCCTAAGAATAGAAACATTTTCCTGGCAGAAGTGAGCCATGTTGTGTTCTAGTATAATTAAAGAATGTTGTTCTAAGCCAACCCATACTTAAGAAGATTTAATAAGGACGGCTTAATGTTCCTTTCCATGTTGCTTTAGAACAGCACGTACTTTTCCATTAACACCTCTGCTTATACAAAGGACTTGTTTGTACTACAAGCAATAAATTCTCTAAATGACATACCTGAACAATAATCACATCGAGTCTTATAATGCATTCAAAATCTATTATGAAAAGCTTACTTCTAATAAAAACAGTTTTTAAGCTTCACTGGTTCTCATGGTTTATGCCAGAGCCTTAGAAATATGACTTTGGGGGTTGAAATAGAAATCCTATGGCATGTTTTCTTTAGAAAATAAAAAGAAACTGAATGTAGACACAGTGACTGACTCTTAGCAGAGTAAAGGACAAATAATCAGATCCTCCTGAAAAACCTTAGGAAAATCCCTACCTTAAGTCACAGTGGGAGATGTCTGGTCTCATGGAGGGGTGGACGGACTCTGATGAGCCCCACTCAAGTCAGGTTTGAAACTGCCATTAGGAGTTGGACAAACCATGAGATGAGCTGTTCCTTTTTCACACCAAATTGCCTTCCATCGTAAGACTCTGCACCTCAGTAGCTCTGTTGGAGGTTTCTTAAGATCTCAGAAAGACTCACTGCTTCATGCTGTGGCAAAAAGCAAGTGTCCAAGAAGATCCAGGACGACGACTTTCAGAACTCTGTGTCCAAACAGCTATTTCTGACTTAACAAAGACATGGCCTAGATGCCTCTCACTAGTTGGAGCTGAGC